>JAJJWW010012983.1:0-178012 GCA_023531295.1 Papaver armeniacum
GAAGTTTGAAAGAGGGAAGCTAAGATGTAGATTATGAGACTTATGCAGAGAATTGAAAGTATTATATGGTTTTTTGTGAATTACCTTCTGGATTCCCTTAGTGTTGTCAGAAAGTTTCTCCTTTGCTGTGAGTCCATATGGAGCTTGTGTTTCCAATTGTCCTCCATCATGAGAATTTGAACTTGTGCCAGCTTCAGTTGGATCTTGAGGAGAAGTAAGCCTTAGTATTTTGCCCAATCTTGTTGAATTATTTTTATCTTCTAGTTGAATTGAAGGGTCTATCCTTGGTACCAGAAAAATACCATCTTTAGGGGGGATGAAACTGGTCTTCTTAGTCTTCTTATTATTTGGGCATATTGGAATAATATTATCCTGATTTCCCCATTCCAAGATATTCTTATTGGCAGTATTACTGGTTCCAAAGAAATATGGCTTACTATGAGATTTTGTAAGGAAGTCTTCTGCTGCTTTGCAAGCTCCTTTAGTATGCTTGATAATGTAGCATTTTGGACAGATGTTATGAGGCTATTTTTCAAAGAAGAACTTAATCCACCTAGTACACCCTGCATCAGTCTTTTCCATTGCTCCTCTTCTTAGTGGGAAGTTTATGTCTATATTGACACAAACTTTGACTCATTCTTTGTCCACTGGGATTGCATCCTTGGGTTCAATTGCAATGACCTCACCCACCAGTTTTCCAATGTTAGTAAGATAGATTACATTTAGGTGCTCAGGCAGCAGTTTCTTCAGTTGGAGCCAGAAGCATTGATGGTTCCAGTCTAGCTCCATATAGATAACTTCAGAGTTATAGTGATGCAAGACCACCAAGTTTTTGTGTAAACTCCATGGTCTGGTTATGAAGATATTGTTTTTTGTTTCTTCATCCTTGAATTTAAAAACCATTATATTCTTATCGATTTCCACAACCTTCACCTCACCTTCTGGGATATGAGACCAAGTAAACTTGACATGATGTTCTACTACTTTAAAACTCATAGAACCTTCTTCCATGATGATCATACCTATGAGGCAGTTATCTCAGTTCCCTACATCTTCATTGTTAGCTTCTTCCACTTCATCACCCTCGTTATCTAGATCCAATGCTGCTTGTTTAAATCTTTCTGCAAGATCTATCACTTGCTCATTATTCTCTTCAGCCATGATTTATATATTGCATTAACCCAATGTAATTAGGTTTGCTTTCCACATTCAAAGATATTGTTATGTTATAATTTTGGATAGAAGATATCCGGT
The DNA here is from genome assembly GCA_023531295.1 of Papaver armeniacum. NCBI lineage: Eukaryota > Viridiplantae > Streptophyta > Magnoliopsida > Ranunculales > Papaveraceae > Papaver > Papaver armeniacum. The sequence continues at coordinate 1,255 of JAJJWW010012983.1, forward strand.
GGTTATTGATGGAAAATCTATTTGCAGTAACAAACCATATAGCATATATTCCATAGAGAAAAATCAGGAGATTGTTACCAAAATCACTTTGATTTTTTTGAATTTCAATTTTTCTTCTCTTTCGCCTTTTTTGCCTTTGACCTTCCAATTGAATGACATTGAATAGGTTCTGTCTGAGTCGGGAATTCTCATGATGGAGCAACAATGGTGACAACAGGACTTCAAAAAGCCACTTAGCTACCTGAGCAAATGTTGTAAACACAACAAAACTAAAGGCAAAAGCCATTAAGGAGATAACGATCTGTAAACACATTAGAGAGAAATGAAAGTTAGTTGATAAACATACTTATAAAGTTAATTTGAAAAATGAAGAAACTTTTGGATTCAAACAGAGATGGGAACCTTAAGAACTAAATCATTAATTTCGAAAGACAAGAATAGAATTAGAAATATGCATAAGGGATCTCAGAAAAGAAAATGAACCATGGACAGAAGATCAGGATTCAGAAGCAAGGATTAGAAAATCAAACTTTTGGTAACTGAGTTAACATATTCAAAATTGCCGATTCGCGCTCTTTCTCTCTACCCTAATCTTTGAACCTCCCATATGTTTGATATAACTAAATTGATAATATCATTCTCCTCTCTTTTTATCTTTTGACCTACTGTTATAGATGCTCTAAAAGAGCTAATAGCAAAGACACTTAGAGCCAACCATAATCACTTGGCTTGAGCTGTGGATTGATAGGATCCGGAGATGCCTATATTATAATAACCGCAATCGCACGGTGTCTAACTAGTAGAAAATGGCAAGTACGGATCGTTCCCACGAGGAGCGATGGAAATATCAATAATCAATATTCGCAATCAACTAATAAATTAACCAGGAACAATATTTTTGGATTTTTAAAATTATAAAAACAAAGAAAATAAACTAAACTAATAGAATGAATCCAATGGGAAATTGGTAACCAGGGTTTATCGTATCCACCATTATTTCTATTCGATTACTGAAATGAAACATAACTCAATAATATTTATTTATTCCGTTCTATCGACATCACCTATTATATGCATAGAGTCGCAAATATCACTGGTATACAAGAAGCATGGCGCATCAAAAGATTAAATCCAAGCATGCACCATCAAAATGTATTAGCGAGAAAATTATACGAAACTAATTTTATTTCACAAATATTGTTTGGCATTTCTAAGCATAACCCATCAAAGAAATAAATCCAAGCATGGTCTATCAAATAATTTGACATACAAATTTGTAAGATTATCAATTACGCGCATGGGGATTTAAACCCGGTGAAGAATAAAATTCTCAAAAAAGAAAATGAACAATATTTTCTTTAATTATGCAATAATGTCTTCACAACACAAAATCTCTAATAACTGCCATCCACTCACCTCTTTCCTTGAATATAAAAATCTTGTTTCAATCACTCCAAATATTCTCCACCAGAAAATTATTTTGCATGTAGACATTTTGTAATTTCCATTGATAATATATAATGTCGACATCATCATCATTTTCTTTCCCTTTAAGTTCATGAGATGCATAAATACTGACCTTGTATTCAATGTGTCACACACTCCAACCATATATACAAGTCACATGAATATACTCTTGACAAAAGAAATGATTGCTTCTTTTTGTCGCAAAAGCTCTTTTAGTTTCTAATTTAACCGGTAATCCTTTGGTGATTGAAATAGCTTGTACTTTCTACAAAAGCACTAAAATAATGTTATTAGCCAAAATATTGAGTCCTAGATAATATAAATATGGGTTAAAATGTAGCACCTACGTGCTTATCACACCCCCACACTTATATTTTGCTAGTCCTCGAGCAAAACATATAAGATATCCGCTCAACAACTGGATATGGAGAGACGTCTGCTAAACAGCTAGACGGAACCACTAAACAGTGGTTGAGAAATATCTGCTAAACAGCTAGACCGAACCCACTAAACAGTAGATAAATATGCCTGCTAAACAGCGATACGGATCCACTAAACAGTGGATAGAGATGTCTGCTAAACAGCTAGACAGAAAGACCCGCTAAACAACTGATCATATCATGCAATATATTATTTTTGTAAAGACCCGCTAAACAGCTGGTCATATCATTTTTTTGTTTTAGACCCGCTAAACAGCTGATCATATCATTTTTTTGTTTTAGACCCGCTCAACAACTGGTCATAATATACCTGCAAACCTACAATAGACCCGCTCAACAGCTGGTCATAATATGCAAAATTTTTTTATTTTATTTAAAAAAAAAAAAAAAAAAAAAAAAAAAAACTTAATGTCACTCCCCCACACTTAAACATTACATTGTCCTCAATGTAATTGAGTCATCCAACATAGAAATTAAGATGGGAAATCCTGATATGCAAATGTAAACAAATAAAAATGAAACAAGAATATAGATGTACCTACTGGAATATACAAATAAGACTCACCATATATCAACAACCTAAATATTTGGGGATCAACCCAGAGCACAATATATACAATTAATGACAACCTCACACTCTCGCTGTAGCAACGTAAAGATATAGAAATTATCAAGAGGAGAGAGCCACCCACAAACCTGATTTTTTCAAAGGATGTATCATTTTGATCAAAAATAATCGAGTCAAAGGGTTCGCTAGAGATGGGAGCTGAAACAATCTGAGAGACATGCACAGGAAAAGAGAAGTCACGAGATGCAAAATAATCTAGTAATACTGGAGAAGCACGCAGTTCTAATCCAAAATTAAGAATCTTCCGAAAAGTTGTGCTAACAATTCTAGGTATATTAACTTCTCCACTAGGTTTGCAAACCTGTACTAAATCATCATCATCATCAACCAAGGAATCAGTAGGAATATCACAATAAAGATGATTAGAAGTAACCTTATAGATAGAGTGTAATGTCTCTAAGTCGTTAGACTTAACTGCAGTTTCCTCTATATTAACACATTCTTCATAAGCATCATTGTTATAGCACTGATATGTCACACCGTCTAAAATAATGGTGTCATCAATCCTAAACTCATCCTTTTGAATAGGCGAGTGATCATTAACACGATCAGGAGTTGAACTAAAAACACCACCTTCACTTGGTATGACAATGTCTCTATTCCTATGATCACAACTATCAAGTTCATCATCATTATCCATACACACTGATTCATTAGCTAAAGCGGTTTCATCATAAATATCAAGAGTATTAAAAGAATTAAAACTTGTCTCCTCGGTAAAACCACAATGTTTAACTGACTGCGTTAGTTGAGCAATCGATAAAGCATTTTGTTCAGCAAGTTGAGCAATATAATCATGGATTTTACTAAGCTCGGCAAAAAATAACTCATTAGCTTTGGTATGTTCAGCAATCTCAATATTGAGGCGTTCCAACAAAGATAGTTGTGATGAAGATGGGTCACAATAAGATTGATTATTTCTCTCATACTGTGAAGGAGAAATGTGTGAATAATAATTGGAATCAACATATTGTGGCTCATAATCAGGGTAAGATTGGTAATGATCATAACCTTCACAAGGTCCGAAATGATCATACCTATGAGAATAATTCCAATCATTATTTACACACTCGACGGGTTCTTGATAATGAGAAGGTGCATGTGCATACTCCTCAGTTGAAATATCGGATGACTCCTCTGTCTCAGCTCTTTTGGTAAGATTCCAAAAAGCTATAAAAGAAGTCAATTCGCTGGAAACCATTATACAAAGTAATTCTCAATAACTCACCTTGCTAAAGCTTTGCGAGAATATCAAGTACTTACTTTAGGCCAGTTGTTGACTCCAATCGCCGCTCTTCAGACTAAGGTACCTAAGAAAAATCAAATAAGCTACGTATAAAGAACTAAAGAAAATACAAAAATAAAAGAAAAATAAGCTATGTACAGAAAATAAAATAAAAATAATAATTATGTACAAAATACCAATTACGATATTCCACAATCGCTCCCCGGCAGCGGCGCCAAAAATTGATAGGATCCGGAGATGCCTATATATTATAATAACCGCAATCGCACGGTGTCTAAATAGTAGACACAATGGCAAGTACGGGTCGTTCCCACGAGGAGCGATGGAAATATCAATAATCAATATTCTCAATCAACTAATAAATTAACCAGGAACAATATTTTTGGATTTTTAGAATTATAAAAACAAAGAAAATAAACTAAACTAATAGAATGAATCCAATGGGAAATTGGTAACCAGGGTTTATCGTATCCACCATTATTTCTATTCGATTACTGAAATGAAACATAACTCAATAATATTTATTTATTCTGTTCTATCGACATCACCTATTATATGCATAGAGTCGCAAATATCACTGGTATACAAGAAGCATGGCGCATCAAAAGATTAAATCCAAGCATGCACCATCAAAATGTATTAGCGAAAAATTATACGAAACTAATTTTAGTTCACAAATATTGTTTGGCATTTCTAAGCATAACCCATCAAAGAAATAAATCCAAGCATGGTCTATCAAATAATTTGACATACAAATTTGTAAGATTATCAATTACGCGCATGGGGATTTAAACCCGGTGAAGCAACAACTAATTTCATCATTTGATAATAAACAAAATTATAAAATCAATTCATCAATTCATAATAGCCTCCAACACATAAACATCTCAAATCAAATTGTTCTTATGCTCAAAGTGGTTTCTACCATAAACCTAGTTACAAAAATCTAGTAAAACATCAAAATGGATTTCTCAAAACCCATAAAAATAGTTACAAGAAAAATAGAGGAAAGAATAAACCCTTGTCACCGAATCGTCTCATCTCCTTTTAATCTCTTGTTCTTCCGTTCCTCAACCACTTTTCTCCTCCCTTGCATTTTAACTTCACACACCCTTTTATTATTTTCAAAGATAAAAAATTAAATGCCTTTTCAACTTCCTTAAATAATTATAAATGGAGTAGCACCTTGCTTTGGAAAGAAATGAGACCACTTTCTTTATTTTGCTTGCAGAATAAAATTCTCTTTAATTATGCAATAATGTCTTCACAATACAAAATCTCTAATAACTGCCATCCACTCACCTCTTTCCTTGAATATAAAAATCTTGTTTCAATCACTCCAAATATTCTCCACCAGAAAATTATTTTGCGTGTAGACATTTTGTAATTTCCATTGATAATATATAATGTCGACATCATCATCATTTTCTTTCCCTTTAAGTTCATGAGATGCATAAATACTGACCTTGTATTCAATGTGTCACACACTCCAACCATATATACAAGCCACATGAATATACTCTTGACAAAAGCAATGATTGCTTCTTTTTGTCATCAAAAGCTCTTTTAGTTTCTAATTTAACCGGTAATCCTTTGGTGATCGAAATAGCTTGTACTTTCTACAAAAGCACTAAAATAATGTTATTAGCCAAAATATTGAGTCCTAGCTAATATAAATATGGGTTAAAATGTAGCACCTACGTGCTTATCATGGATGTAGCCATAATCGGAAGCCTAATTGATGTAGTACATCTTTCTCTGGATCAACAATGACTGTTGATCCAATGCTTATGGATCAACTACGACAGTTGATCCCTTACGTCAGTTTAAGTTTGATTGCTTTGCAAGTATTTCCTTTTCTAGTTTACGTAAAACTCTTTCCTTTTATCAGGTCTTGTAAGCTTATATAAGGGCTAGGTCTCTTGTTTACAGGAACACATCTCTTTTATCAATATTATTATCAACTTTGATTATTCAATCTCTTAATTCTTGATCCTAGAATCAGGTTTTAATTAAGTTTCTAACGAAACTTAAACACTATCCTTGTTACCCATATCTGTGCTACACTAGTTGGTATCAGATACAGAGTTTTTAGATTTTTATCTAGAAACAGATCCTTACACAGCTTCCGCACAACTCAAAACCCTACAATCTTCACAAGCAATGGCAGATGCAACTTTTACCAAAGCTCTTGAAGAAATCAAAGGTCTCTTGAAAACTTCCATGTCTGAACTTACTACCAAATTTGAAACTCATGAAACAAACGTCAAGACTATTACTGGTAGTTTAGAAAAGAAGTTTGAAACTTTGGAAAAGAGGTTTGAAACTATGGAAAAAAGGTTAGTTTTCCAAGGAGATTATGTCAACAAATTATTGAAACACACTGGTTTAGAAAAGGAAGACATACCTGAGTTAGTCGATGTTACAGAAGAAGGAGACAAAAGTTCTGGCGAAAAAGAAGATGATGAAACAAAGAAAATTAAACCTTCCTTTGTTCAAAATACGTCTATCCCTGGACATGTTTCACATGTTATTCATCACACAGAACCGTCAGAAGGTTATATTCATAAAAAATATACAACGATAAAAATCAACAGTGATGATGAAGACAAACATGAAGACATCCTAGAGCAACAATGGAAAGACGAAAAACTATTGAAGTCTAATATGAATTCTTATGGAAATCTTCCAGAATACAAATTAAAGGCTGATATACCTAGTTTTCATGGTGGTTTACATATTGAAGATATGCTGGATTGGTTATATGAAGTAGAATCATTTTTCACCTTTATGGAAGTCCCTGATTCTTCTAAAGTGAAATTAGTTGCATATAAACTTAAAGGTGGAGCTGCAGCTTGGTGGGAAACTCTTTGTGATGATCGACGTAAGTATCACAAACCGCCTATACGAACTTGGACTAGAATGCGAGACTTATTAAGAGCTAAGTTTCTACCACAAGATTTTAAACAGCAGCTGTTTCTCAAACTTCAAAACTGTCGACAAGGAGCTAGACTAGTAGAAGAATATGTAGCTGAATTCTATGCATTAATTGCTCGTAACAATTTGAAGTTAAAAGCGAAAGAACAGTTGGTTGAACGTTTTATAGATGGATTGAACAATCTGATTCAACAGGGAATGACACAATCTGCTTTTACAATGGTTGAAGCTATTCAACAAGCTATAAAGGTTGAAAGGCGTGTATTAAATTCTTCCAGATTTGCATCACCTCGTCAAGCTCGTTATCAACATTATTATAAAACTTCTAGACCATATAATTCTTCTTATGGTTATCAAGGTGACAAGGGATCAACAGTCGCTGTTGCTCCATATTCAAAGGGATCAACTGTCTTTGTTGATCCAACTGACAAAGGTACAAGCCAGCCATATCAGCATCAACAAACAACATCTGTTCTTCCAGAAGCTGCTCCATTAATGATGCATATACCATCTGCTAAACCACCTCAGTCTAATCTTCAACGAGATGTTGTTAGCAATACTAGAGGTAACCAAATTCAACAACAATTTCCACCATTATCTAAATCCTCTAATCCTTATTCAAAATTTAGAGGAGATAGATGTAATAAGTGCAACCAAACTGGCCATACTTCTAGTGATTGTCGCAAGTTTCATGCTTACATTAATGAAACTCCAGAAGAAAATTTGGAAGAAGAAGATCTAGAAGACGAAGAATTACTTTATCTTCAAGAACATGAGACTTATGATGCAGATTTTCTTGGAATGATTCGACCAGTTTTAATCACTGAACCATGTCCTACTCAAAGACATAGTATTTTCAAATCTCATTGTCTCATTGAAGAGAAGCTTTGCAATATGATCATTGACAGTGGAAGTACCGAAAACTATGTTTCTGCAAAGTTGGTTGAAAAGCTTGGTTTACCTGTTACTCTACATCCAAAGCCGTATTCAGTTGGTTGGATAAACAGTTCATCCACTCAGCAGATCACCCATCAATGTTTGGTGAAGTTTTCTTTCCCTGGCTATTCTGATTATGCTTTATGTGATGTTATTAACATGACTGCAGCAAGTTTATTGTTAGGAAGACCATGGCAGTATGATATTCGTGTTGTTCATAACTGCTATGACAATACGTATACCTTTGTTCATGAAGGGTTTACTAAGGTTTTATGGCCTTTACAATCTTCTACTTCTATCAAACATCAAACAGATAAGAGGACCATTGCATTAGTGTCTACCATTGTTCATTCTTTACAACCAGCTCATTCTTTGAGTTCTCATGAAGTTGATAAACCAATGGTGGAAATTCCTGAAAAGGTACAACCTCTGTTATCTTCTTTTAATGATTTATTTCCTGCTGAGTTACCAAATGTTTTACCTCCATTGAGAGATTTACAACATCAGATAGACTTTATACCTGGAACTTCTATTCCTAATCAGCCTCATTATAGGTTAAGTCCTAAAGAACATGAGATTTTACAAGGTCAGGTTGATGATTTGTTACAAAAAGGTTTGATAAGACTTAGCAAGAGTCCTTGTGCTAGTCCAGCCTTTTTAGTAGACAAAAAGGATGGTGGTCATCGTATGTGTATAGACTGTAGAGCATTAAACAGAGTTACTATACCATATAGGTTTCCCATACCAAGAATTGATGACATGATGATATGCTTTCGGGTGCTAAAGTGTTTACAAAGCTTGATTTACGTAGTGGTTATCATCAAATACGTATTCGAGAAGGTGATGAATGGAAAACAGCTTTCAAGACAAAAGAAGGTTTGTATGAGTGGTTGGTCATGCCTTTTGGATTATCTAATGCTCCTAGTACTTTTATGCGACTTATGAATCAAGTTCTGCAACCTTTTCTTGGAAAATTTGTCATCGTATATTTTGATGACATACTGATTTTTAGCAACAATGAAGAAGAGCATATTTCACATTTATCTCAAGTCTTTAAGGCACTGCAGGACAATGTTTTGTATGTGAATCTAAAGAAGTGCACTTTGTTTACAAACAAAGTCACTTTCTTGGGATATGTTGTGTCAGATATTGGTATTTCTGTGGATGATTCTAAAGTTAAGGCAATTGTGGATTGGCCTACTCCAACATCTATACGTGAAGTAAGAAGTTTTCATGGGTTAGCTTCGTTCTATAGAAGATTTGTGAGAAACTTTAGTACTATTGCAGCTGGTTTGACAGATTGTTTGAAGTGTAATACTTTTGAATGGACTGAAGAAGCAGATAAGAGCTTTAATCTTCTTAAGGAAAAATTGTGCAGTGCACCTGTTCTTGCCATGCCAAATTTTGATAAACCTTTTGAGATTCATTGTGATGCTTCTGTTGTTGGCATTGGTGCTGTGTTATCTCAGGAAGGACATCCAATTGCATATTATAGTGAAAAGAATTCAGATACAAGAAAAAAGTGGTCTACTTATGAATCTCAATAGGAAGGACATCCAATAGCTCTAGTTCAAGCTCTTAAGAATTGGCATCCTTATCTTATTCACAGTGAGTTCGTTGTCAACACTGATAATCAAGCTCTCAAGTTTCTGAAAACTTCAGCAAAGGTCAATAGAATGCATGATAGGTGGTTATCAACTATCAATCAATATACATTTTCCATCAAACATCAAAGTGGAAAACTTAATCAAGTTGCTGATGCTTTGAGTAGAAGAGCTCATCTTTTGGTTACTCTTAAACATGAGAGTTTAGCTTTTGATTTCTTGAAAGATCTATATGGTGAAGATAAAGATTTTAAAAATTTATGGGAAAAGTGTGGTTCTTCAACAGGCAGTGTTGATGATTATCTCATTCAAGATGGTTTTCTTTTTAAAGGAAATCGTTTATGTATACCACAGTGTTCTTTACGTCTTCATTTGATCCAAGAATTACATGGAAGTGGCTTAGGAGGACATTTTGGACGTGATAAAACCATTGCTTTGGTTGAGGACCGTTATTTTTGGCCTTCAATAAAACAAGACATTCAGAAGTACGTACAACAATGCATGGTTTGTCAGCACTCTAAAGGTAATATTCAAAACACTGGATTATATACTCCACTTCCAATTCCTGATGCACCTTGGGTGGATATTAGCATGGACTTTGTGCTTGGTTTACCATGTACTGCCAGAAAAAATGATTCTATTATGGTGGTTGTTGATCGATACTCAAAAATGGCTCACTTCATAGCATGCAAGAAAACTACTGATGCCTCCAATGTTGCCTATTTATTCTTCAAAGAAGTAGTACGTCTGCATGGAATTCCCAAGACAATTACTTCTGATCGAGACACTAAGTTTTTAAGCTACTTTTGGAAATCTTTATGGATGCGTCTGGGAACTAAACTTCAGTATAGTACAACTGCTCATCCTCAAACAGATGGACAAACTGAAGTTGTCAATCGATCTCTAGGGAACCTGATTAGAGCAAAAGTTATTGGTGGAAAAGAGAAACAATGGGACAATTTCCTTCCCAACATGGAATTTGCTTATAACACTTCAGTCAATCGATCTACAGGTAAGACACCTTTTGAAATTGTTTATTCTAAGGTTCCTAATCATATTTTGGATCTGGTGGTTCTTCCAAAGCTGCGTAAATCAAATGCTAAGGCAGATAACTTTATTGAGAAAGCTTCACTCATACATCAAGAAGTAAAGTCAAAGCTTGCAGATTCTAACAACAAATACAAGGAGGATGCAAATAAGCATAGAAGACTTAAGACTTTTGATGAAGGAGAATTGGTTATGATTCATCTCAGAAAAGAAAGATTTCCTACTGGTACTTACAATAAGACCAAGATGAAGAAATATGGACCATTCAAGATTTTGAAGAAAATCAGTGATAATGCATATGTTATTGATCTTCCATCAACTTGGAACATCTCTAATATATTTAATGTTCAAGAAATTTTCACTTTTCATGGGGAGAATGAAGTTCTTTCTATTCATTAACTCGAGGACGAGTTTCTTTCAAGAAGGGGGGACTGATGTAGTACATCTTTCTCTGGATCAACAATGACTGTTGATCCAATGCTTATGGATCAACTATGACAGTTGATCCCTTACGTCAGTTTAAGTTTGATTGCTTTGCAAGTATTTCCTTTTCTAGTTTACGTAAAACTCTTTCCTTTTATCAGGTCTTGTAAGCTTATATAAGGGCTAGGTCTCTTGTTTACAGGAACACATCTCTTTTATCAATATTATTATCAACTTTGATTATTCAATCTCTTAATTCTTGATCCTAGAATCAGGTTTTAATTAAGTTTCTGACGAAACTTAAACACTATCCTTGTTACCCTTATCTGTGCTACACTACTAATAGGTTAAATACACTACCGATTATAAGTTGCCCAAAAATGAGTTTTTTCTAAAATCCTTAACGTAATGAATTTTGAAATCTACCATAATCGGTAGGGTATATAATTATATAACCCATCGATTATAACGACCTTTGCAAAATTCCATAGGTTTTGAGTGTACACAGCCAGCCATAACTACTTGGTTCGTGTTTTGGATGCAGCGTTAATCGGGAGTTAAATATATTACCAAACCATCCGATTATGGGTTGCGACGAAAAGAAACAAAACTACAAATAAACCAAGAAGGTCTTGCGACCTTTCTTCTCAAAATCAAGCTCAATGAGAATGATAGAAATTCGTATCCCGCAATGCTATCACCAAATTGGCCGTTAAACCTAGCATTTTAGTGTTAGACTCCGCCCAAAAGAAAGCTTGAATCTTGATATCTCTAATCAAACTTGCCAAATTTCTCTTTTTGTTGTTGAAGGTCCTTGCATTTCTTTCTTTCCAAATGCACCACCATATTGCAACCGGAAAATTGTTCCAAATGCAATTAAGACGCTCATCACCCCAATCATGACTCCAAGTTCTTATAGTTGTGGCGACATTAGAGTTGTAGGTCCAATGGAAACTACACACTTCCGCAAAATATGTCCAAATTCTCTTCGTCCTCCAACAACCGTAGAATAAGTGAGCACTTGTTTCATCTTGCTCCTCACAAAAACGACACAACCTATCCACATTCATGCCCCTTCTACTTAACTCATCGGCCGTCATCAATCTTTCATGATATAGAAGCCAAAGAAAGAAGTTTAGCTTGCATGGGTAAGACCGACCACTACGGGAAAAATCATCATTTACAACACTATATTAGGGTTGTAGTACCCCTACTACAACGCTTTTTTGTGTATTGTGTAGGTGGGGTATTGTAGAAAGTCCAAGCTGTTCTACAATACTTGACTAAGTGTTGTTAAGGGTGATGTAATTCATGGTTCGACAATATTTTGCCAAAGTTGTGATTCTCTTTCGATTTTTTTTGAAAGCCTAACACAACCCTTGCTTGTTGTTGTAGGAGTATCTTGGACAACACAAGTAGTGTATCGTAAAAATATGTAACACAACACTTGTATATGTTGAAGGTCTATCTTAGACAGCCTAGGATGTGTATCGTAGAAATATGTAACACAACACTTGTATAAGTTGAAGGACTATCTTAGACAACCTAGGATGTGTATTGTAGAAATATGTAACACAACACTTGTATAAGTTGAAGGACTATCTTAGACAACCTAGGATTTATATCGTAGAAATATCTAACACAACACTTATATAAGTTGAAGGACTATCTTAGACAACCCAGGATGTGTATTGTAGAAAGATGTAACACCTCTTATTACTATGATGAATAAGATTTGCACGACACTTGTTAGTGTTGTAGAACTATGTTGGACAACACCTAATTATGTCGTAAAGACATTCTTTCACAACCATTGGTTTGTGTAGTTGGAATATGAAACACAACTCTTATTAGAAGTTGTGTGCATAAAACTATTTTGAAAAAAAAAATTATAGCCGAAACCGAATTGCCAAAAGTATTTCACATTCACATTAAGCTGCCAGTGTAACACATTTACATTCATTCAAGTTAACCTACCACTCCAATTGCATTACCTAGCTAACTTCAAATCACCTTGTATGAAAGCGTGTTGTGCAACAAAAGAAAAGAAAATGATAAGAGTTTTTTACATGACCAAGCATATAATGGACATAACACAAACCCTGCTCAAGAACCATTTTTCAAGATTGTTTGCAGCAAGCTCATCAGTATTCCCAATGTTAACCTGAACAGGCTTAACTAGTAAATCGGCAGCAATTTTACGCACTTCCTTGGGCCAAGCTGCAGTGTACATCAGCGTCTGGAGGCGAGGAGGTATCTCATTAACAATTTTCCGAATCTGTTGCTCAAAATCCATGTCCAACATCCCGTCTGCCTCATCAAGATGTCAAGACAGATGCTCCCATTTCTGTTAATATTAGGGTGGAATACCTTTTTCCTGAAGGCAACAGGCAAGAACATATATAAGTTAAACAACAAGTCTTGATTACGAATATACACTTTAATATACACCTTAATCATTAAAGGATAACCATTCCAGTGCCTCCAGTAACAGATATGAACAAGTAAAGAATCAACTCTGTTGTGGCTTACTTCCATACATCACTAATACTGGTCATGAACATGTAATATAACAGTAACACTTCAATTTTTACTAAGACCCGGAAACGTTTAAAATTTTAAGACAAAAAAAAATCCTTTTGCATAAGGAAATAAATCAATATTACACAATGCTATTTAGAAGAGTTACCTTTATTGGGACGCATGGATCAAACCCAATTCTTGGGATAAACCAGCACAAGATATTAGCATCACCCTCCATGGCAGAAAAATCAATCCATTGATCAATATGAGCCTACACCAGACAAGTTAACAAAATGAGATCAAGAATGAAACAATTGGAAAATTTTACCAATTGTACTACAACCCTGAAAGAGAGAATAATAAAATATGGCCTTTAATAAATAATAACATTGTGTACTTTTCCAAGTTCATGCTTAGCAGATGTCAATACCATAGGCTACAATTATGGATTGTTAGACTCAATCCATGGAACAATCAATAAAAAAGACATTCACTACTTAAGCTCATATGCACCTACAAAAAACCAAAACATAGAACTCCTATATGTGTGCGAAGGAAGAACATAGTACAACTACAAATGATGTGATATACAACATTTTAAAATGCTGAAAGATATCAACTGCACTGCCAAAATCTACTCAAAGAATTATACCAACTAACATAGCCAGTGAATACAAACAAAAGAAGTATGCATGCGAGCAACAAACCTGCTGATGCATCGGTGCTCCACCATATGCAGTTGATCATCTAGAAATTATAAGAAGCCTAAAATATGAAATTAGAATACTGAAATCCCATTTCACCTTGCCGTAGGACACAGCTCGCCGACGAAGGGCCTTTGTATACTTAGGCTGGATGTTGAGAGCCTGGTTACAGTCTTCGACGGATCTCTCCCAATTTCCAAGTTTAGACCAACAAACTGCTCTATTACAATGGAGAACAGAGTTGGAAGTGTCCGACTTAATATCTTCTCCATAATCTGAACAGGCTTCAGCATACTTGCCAGAATTGAAGAGATCATTCACATGGGCGCGAGCTCTTGCCACTAGCCTCACAATGTTAAGCATCACTGCAACTTCAGCATTTCGATGATCGAAGAGCCCAGCCTTCTCAGCAGCCGAAGCTACATTCTCAAACCTAAGAAAAATATTCAATTCAAGACCCTTAGAATATATTTCGTACAACCATGTTTGAATCATGATTCATGAGTCAAACACGAGTTTTCACCAACACAGGATACATAAACAAAATCCGAGTACTGGAGAAATTTGAATTCTGGAAACTACTTTCAAACTTATGCAAGTATGAAACAGACAGATATACATTACATAGCAAGAGCATCAAGACGACGCCTTTCTGATCTCATATTTTAGATTTTTACCTCTAATCTTCCAAAGTCTCATTAGTAATAACTCAAACAAGACTCGATCTACTACTGGGTTCATAAAACAAAAAGAAAAACTATAGTATATTAGCTCACCAACCCAGTGCCATCTCAACTTGTGCACGAACAAAGAAGATGTAAGCATTTGATAGCATCCCGAAGAACTTGGTCTGCGAGAAGGAAGCTGGTGATGGTTCGAATTTAGGTATTTTTCCTAGGCAAGAATCTGCATAATCTAGTTGATGGAGCTTCAGAAGGGCTTCAGCTCTGCAGGCAAGGAGCTGTAAAATTCCATTCTAACCATTTCAGGCCATCTGATTTTATCCATAATAAATCAAATCAACGAGCAGGATTATGACAGGACATTAAGTCCACAATACGATTTTTACCTTAGGAGAAGATTCTGCTCCAGCAGCGATGGCAGCATCACATTCCTCAAGACGTTCTTCCAATCACCAATTCTTCGCGAGTCAGTACATCTATTTAGATGCCTCTCTACTGCTTGCAACTTTTGCAACTCGGTTGGATCAGGATGCTGCCCTTGAAAAGAAATGTGCTTCCTGGCAATCTCAACATGACCTAACCTGTAAGAAGATCAAATGTACTTCAAAATCATGAACTTGATCCCTGAACATCTTTATTCCTAAGGAATCAAAGTCACCAAAACAAGCTAATAAATAGGAACTAATGAATTAGATAGATGGCCCTTTACAAGTAGGTACAAATGAAGATAACAAAGAAAGTTGAATCTTGCTCAGTGGGCTACAAAAGTTACTCATGAATCTAAACTAATGAAGCAACCATAAGGCAAAACAGACATTCAATGGATCATGTTCATCGGAAAACCTCGAAAGCTCAGAGATGAAAAAACAAAGGACCCATGAATTATTTTCTTTTATTTTTTTTGACTAACAAGGACCCATGAATATTTCCTAAACTAGTATTAGGATGTAAACACAGCAACCACTATCAACATAGAAAAAGCAAAATTTATCTAAATCTTACATAAAAATAAGCAGAAAAATAAGAACTATCTTAGGTAAATCAGATCTAAACAACCTAAAATTGCAACAAGAAAAACTCACAAACATAATGTATACAAAAATAAGCACATTATCCACAATAATAATTCTAGTTCTGGATACTCACTTAAGATGCAAAGAAGCCAATCTCTGATGCGCTCTACAATATCCAGGATCCAATCGAACCGCTTCTTCACACTCTCTTACGGCCTCCATAAATCGTCCAAGACCAGTTAATGCCGCAGCTCTATTACTCATGTAAGCTGCATTTTTCATGCGAAATAGCAATAGCTTTATCATACAAATATAGAGCATCTAAGAAATTCCCTCTTTTATACTTGTCATTTCCAGCTCTTTTCAACTCTTCTGGATCCACCAAATTCCCTGGTTTCCCAGCAACACTCAAAACTTCGTTCAAATTTCCTCCAGATTTTGCTCAGTGTATATACATCACTAATAACAATCATTAAACAGAAACTCAAACAAAGAACTTAGCAATTTTCACCTAGCAAGACAACTCTCTAGTTACCCTCCTCTCCTCCTTCAATTTCAGTAACACCTAATTCAGCAAATTTATCAGCAACATCAAATGGGTTTGGCTCATAATTCCTTCTCCCACCACCACCGCTACTACCACCACCAGCACCCCATCTACCTCCTCCTCCTCCTCCACTACCACCACCTCTAGGTCTAACTCAGGCGGTACACAGCAACATCAAGCTTTGATCTAAAAGGATTCCAGACTCTGTACTCAATCACTTCACTACCAGCTTTCATTCCACCACCACCACGACCTCCTCCTTTGCTTTCTGCTCTGCACCACCACGGCCTCTAATTTTTCAAATCAAACATTCACATCTCTAATCCTTCCCCTAAAACCTCAATTTCAATTTCAGTCACTTGATTCAATTACATCCAAGAACCCTAATATCTATTTTGGGAAAGAACAGAAACCTTAGCTTCTCTAATCTTCATTAAAACTCACTAATTCTTCCTCATCATACTATATTCACCAAACCCATCTTTAATTTCTCAATTTCTAATTCAATTAACGATTCACAAAGAAAACCCTAGTTCTCGATTCATAACAGGACTCAATCTTCTTCTTCATAATTAGCAGAAACACCAATTCCTTCTTATTTTATACATCCTTGCGATTTAATTTTCCTCAAGACATACCTCAATTTCACCTCTCGATTTTGAACTGAAGAAGAGCAGAGAAGAAGAATGAAAAAGAAGAAAGAAGAAGAGAGAATAAGAAGAAGAGAAAATGAGTTTCAACGAAGCCATTGCAATTTGAAAGAACCGATCTACAACTTCCGTAAGTTTTTTTTACATAAGAGAGTGATCGAGAAATAGATTCTGTGGTGAGTTAGGGTTTTCTTTTGCAAGGGAGGTGGAAGATAAGGTTAGAGACGAAGATAAAAGAAGAAAACGAAGAAATTGGGAAAAATTTTCTTTTGATCTTCGATATACCTATCTTTGAACGGTCCAGATTTGATTTAAAGATGGTCATACGGATTAAGGATACCTTTGGACGGTAGAGATTTGATTTAAGACTGTCATACGGATCAATGAAAGTGTGTTTTCTTTGTGCTTTCTTTGTGCTTTCTCTATGTGATTCCGGGTTAAATTTCGACTAGTCACATAGGTTATGAAGTTATTTCGACTAGTCATACGAGTCATGAAGTAGCTTGATTCACACTGCAAGACTCGGGTTAGCAGGATAAACCATTGAAATCGATAAATATGAAGCTTTTTGTGTTTTCTTTTTGTTTTCGTTGTGCTTTCTCTTTGTGTTTTTGTGCTTTCTTTTTTTGCTTCCGGTTTGAAATTCAACTAGTAACATAGGTCATGAAGTAATTTCGAATAGTCATATAGTTCATGAAGTAGCTTCAGTTCACACTTCAAACCTAGCATGATACATCATCGAAATCGATAAATATGAAGCTCGTTGTCGATTCGAACTTCAAATTCGGTATAACGACAAACAAACTATGAATCATGAAGCTTCAAGGGGGTTCTGACTTCAAACTTGGCATGATACATCATCGAAATCGATAAATATGAAGCTCAGAGTCGATTCGAACTTCAAACTTGGTATAATGGCATATAATCTATGGACCGCGAAGCTCTGAGAGGGTTCTGACTTCAAACTTAGCATGATAAATCATCGAAAATTGATGAATATGAAGCTTAGTATCGAATCGAACTTCAAATGTGGTATAACAACATAGAAACTATGAACCAAGAAGCTCGAAGAGGGTTCTGACTTCAAACTTGGTATAATAGCATACAATCTATGAACCAAGAAGCTCTGAGAGAAATCTGACTTCAAACTTAGCATGATACATATTGTATGCAAATCAGGCTCAGAGATCGAAACCTGGCCGCGAGTTGACTACTATAAGCCAGAAACTTGGTAAGAACGAATAAACCATCCATTTACAGGTAAGATTCCTTCGAATATTCTACGAAACCTTTAAAAAAACCCTATTTCTGCATATTGTATGCGTACAAAGCTCCAAGATCGAAACCTGGCCGCGAGTTGACTACTATAAGTCACAAACTTGGTAAGAACGACGAATTCATCCATTTACAGGTAAGATTCCTTCGAGATATTCTACGAAACCTTAAAAAAAAAACCTATTTCTGCATATTGTATGCGTACCAGGATCCGAGATCGAAACTTGTCCATGAGTTGACTACTTTAAGTCAGAAACTTGGTAAGAACGACGAATTTATCCATTTACAGGTAAGATTCCTTCGAGATATTCTACGAAACCTTAAAAAAAACCTATTTCTGCATATTGTATGCGTACCAGGATCCGAGATCGAAACCTGGCCGCGAGTTGACTACTCTAAGTCAGAAACTTGGTAAGAACGACGAATTCATCCATTTTCAGGTAAGATTCCTTTGAGATATTCAACGTAACCTTAAAAAAACCTTATTTCCGCATATTGTATGCGTACTAGGATCCGAGATCGAAACCTGGCTGCGAGTTGACTACTCTAATTCAGAAATTCGGTAAGAACGACGAATCCATCCATTTACAGGTAAGATTTCTTCTAGATATTCTACGAAACCTTGAACAAACACTATTTGTGCATAAATGTATGCATACCAGGCTCTTAAATCGAAACTTGTCCGCAAGTTGACTACTCTAAGTCAGAAACTTGGTAAGAACGAAGAAACCATCCATTTACAGGTAAGATTCCTTCGAGATATTCTACGAAACCTTAAAAAAAAACCATATTTCTGCATATTGTATGCGTACTAGGATCCGAGATCGAAACCTGGCCGTGAGTTGACTACTCTAAGTCAAAAACATGGTAAGAACGACGAATTCATCCATTTACAGGTAAGATTCCTTCGAGATATTCTATGAAACCTTAAAAAAAACCATAATTCTGCATAAATGTATGCATACCATGGTCCGAGATCGAAACCTGGCCGCGAGTTGACTACTCTAAGTCAGAAACTTGATAAGAGAGAAGAATCCATCCATTTACAGGTAAGATTTCTTCGAGATATTCTACGAAACCTTTAAAAAAACCATATTTCTGCATAAATGTATGCATACCATGGTCCGAGATCGAAACATGGCCGTGAGTTGACTACTCTAAGTCAGAAACTTGATAAGAACGAAGAATCCATCCATTTACAGGTAAGATTTCTTCGAGATATTCTACGAAACCTTAAAAAAAACCATATTTCTGCATAAATGTATGTGTACTAGGATCCGAGATCGAAACCTGGCCGTGAGTTGACTAGTATAAGTCAGAAACTTGATAAGAACGACGAATCCATCCATTTACAGGTAAGATTCCTTCAAGATATTCTACGAAACCTTTAAAATAAAACTTATTTCTGCATATTGTATGCGTACAGGGATCCGAGATCGAAACCTGGCCGTGAGTTGACTACTCTAAGTCAAAAACTTGGTAAAAACGACGAATCCATCCATTTACAGGTAAGATTCCTTCGGTATATTCTACGAAACCTTAAACAAACCTTATTTATGCATATTCTATGCATACCATGGTCCGAGATCGAAACCTGGCCGCGAGTTGACTACTCTAAGTCAGAAACTTGATAAGAACGAAGAATCCATCCATTTACAGGTAAGATTTCTTCGAGATATTCTACGAAACCTTTAAAAAAAACCTATTTCTTCATATTGTATGCGTACTAGGATCCGAGATCGAAACCTGGCCGTGAGTTGACTACTCTAAGTCAGAAACTTGGTAAGAACGACGAATTCATCCATTTACAGGTAAGATTCCTTCGAGATATTCAACGAAACCTTAAAAAAAACCATATTTCTGCATATTGTATGCGTACTAGGATCCGAGATCGAAACCTGGCCGTGAGTTGACTACTCTAAGTCAGAAACATGGTAAGAACGACGAATTCATCCATTTACAGGTAAGATTCCTTCGGTATATTCTACGAAACCTTAAACAAACCTTATTTATGCATATTCTATGCATACCATGGTCCGAGATCGAAACCTGGCCGCGAGTTGACTACTCTAAGTCAGAAACTTGATAAGAACGAATAATCCATCCATTTACAGGTAAGATTTCTTCGAGATATTCTATGAAACCTTAAAAAAAAACCTATTTCTGCATATTGTATGCGTACCAGGATCCGGGATCGAAACCTGGCCGTGAGTTGACTACTCTAAGTCAGAAACTTGGTAAGAACGACGAATTCATCCATTTACAGGTAAGATTCCTTCGAGATATTCTACGAAACCTTAAAAAAAAACATATTTCTGCATATTGTATGCGTACTAGGATCCGAGATCGAAACCTGGCCGTGAGTTGACTACAATAAGTCAGAAACTTGGTAAGAACAACAAATCCATCCATTTACAGGTAAGATTCCTCCAAAATAT
Organism: Papaver armeniacum; assembly: GCA_023531295.1. Lineage (NCBI taxonomy): Eukaryota > Viridiplantae > Streptophyta > Magnoliopsida > Ranunculales > Papaveraceae > Papaver > Papaver armeniacum. The sequence goes on from JAJJWW010012983.1 coordinate 21,816, forward strand.
TCTATTAAACCTTAAACAAACCCTATTTCTGCATATTGTACGCATACCAGGATCCGAGATCGAAACCTTGCCGCGAGTGGACTAGTCTAAGTCAGAAACTTGGTAAGAACGATGAATGCATCCATTTACATGTAAGATTCCTTCTTCCTTAGGAATATTCTATGAAACCTTAAACAAACCCTATTTCTGCACATTGTACGCATACCAGGCTCCGAGATCGAAACCTGGCCGTGAGTGGACTAGTCTAAGTCAGTATAGTTTATTGTTTTTACGATATTGAATTTTTACTGTCATTGTCACTTTTGTTGTATTTCTTTTACTAACACTAGTATTTTTCTTGTAAAATAGACAGTTAACAGCTCCATTTGGGTTCTACGGTGTTTTAGAAGAAATTCTATTGTTGGACTACAATCATATGTTTTAAATTCCAATATTCAAATGTGATTGGGCTCACACCAGTTTTGGTGTGAAGGTAGAAGATGGATTTACATTAGTCAATTTAAAACATCATAAGAACCAATACGGTAACGATCATTCATTTTAGCAAAACAAGCGCGACAAGTTTTCTATTCTCGAGAGTCAAATACATCTAACTGGTATGTGATGCATTACAGAGAAGCTTCATTTTATTTACGTCTCAGTTACTTGAGCATTACTTGTTGAGCATTATATTTTGTTTTACAACACTTATGAAGGGTTGTCATAAAGTTAGTGTATAGTTAGTGTATTAAAGAACCACAAACTTGACAGAACATGTGATAGTGTAGGATGGTTAGTGGTGTAGACTTCCACACTTGAGGCTCAGGATCGAATCCCCCAACCTCATTTTTTCCAACATTATATATTTTTACTTCAACAACACTTATAAGTGTTGCTGTAGCTTTCTATTTAAAAAAAAGAAAAAAAATCAAAACTTGTGAACTGAAAGGGTGGTTGATGAGTTATAGTTCCATGCAGTAGTTTCATGTTCGAATCTCCCCTCTAACATATTTTTCATTGTCATATTTTTGTGTTCTTCAACAACACTTGTGAGAATTGTGATAGGCTAAGTCACTACATATATGGAACATTATATATTTTCACTTCAATCATATTTTTGTGTTCTTCAACAACACTTGTTAGATGTGATAGGCTAAGTCACTACATAAATGGAACATTATATATTTTTACTTCAACAACACTTATAAGTGTTGTTGTAGCTTTCTATTTAAAAAAAAAAAAGAAAAAAAATCAAAACTTGTGAACTGAAAGGGTGGTTGATGAGCTTGACTTCCATGCAGTTGGTTCATGTTCGAATCTCCCCTCTAACATATTTTTCATTATCATATTTTTGTGTTCTTCAACAACACTTGTGAGAATTGTGATAGGCTAAGTCACTACATATATGGAACATTATATATTTTTACTTCAACAACACTTATAAGTGTTGTTATAGGTTTCTATTTAAAAAAAAGAAAAAAATCAAAACTTGTGAACTGAAAGGGTGGTTGATGAGCTAGACTTCCATGTAGTAGGTTCATGTTCGAATCTCCCCTCTAACATATTTTTCATTATCATGTTTTTGTGTTCTTCAACAACACTTGTGAGTGTTGTGATAGGCTAAGTCACTACATATATGGAACAACGTTGTTATAGCTAAATGTCGTCACAACTGTTTTGCTTAAGGAGTTGTCGTTTGTTTTCTTAGCGCAACCCCTTGTTTCCTAAGGGTTGGCAGTGATGATATACGACAACTCTTCCTTTGAAACCAGTTGTAAAACATAGGACTTTCTACAATACTTAGCGAAGCGTTGTAAATTTCCAGTTGTAGATGTATATTTTTCCTGTAGTGGACTCCAAATAGTATCGCTTGGAAAATTTATGTCACCGATTTCCACAAGGGAGTTAACTCCATTCTTAACCGTATAAGTATCCGACGTAGTATTTTCATCGACTATCCATAATCTAGAATCTAAAGTTCCTTCTTGGATATTCACCGAATCTAGTAACGTGTTTATGGAGGCAACCTCTCTCATTGTATTTTGAGGATACCTCATTCGGGACATAAACTTCCATTTGACTCCGTTACTCGAGATCTCATACAAACGAGCTACCACACACCCCTTGGTTCTTGAAGCTTCAAAAGCTAATGGAAATATATTGCATAAGATACCATCTCCAATCCAAAGATCTTCCCAAAATCTAGTCTCATTTCCCGCACCGATCTTAAATCTTACATTTTTGTTAAAGTCTTCGAGCTAACCATAAATATTATGCCACAAGCTAACTCCCTTTGGACCTTTAGGTTGAAGAGTTTCCCAACCGGTTGAGGTCTCACCAAATTCTTCCACCATTATCTTTCTCCAAAAAGCTTCCTTTTCTGTGCCAAATCTCCACCACCACTTTTTAAGAAGCGCCGAGTTCATATGTTTGGACTTCCGAATTCCAAGACCACCATGTTCTTTAGATTTCACGACCAAAGGCCACCGTATATTATGAGTTCTTTTCATGTTAGAGCCATCATCCCAAAGAAAATTTCTCACTATTCTATCAAGTTTTTTTGTTATGGAACAAGGGGCAAGAAATAAAGATAGATAGTATATAGGTAAACTTGCCAAGACGCTTTTAATGAGTGTCAACTTACCTCCTCTCGTTATTGTCTTCCCGTTCCACGAAGAAAGCCTTGACGCGCAAATCTCAAAAATCTTCTCCCACTTTTGAGTGCCACAAGATTTATCACCCAATGGAAGACCAAGGTAAACACTTGGAAAATTAGATCTTTTACACCCCAACATATTGGCAAAACCATCAATATCTTCATCAAGAGCAACACCAAACAAACAACTTTTGGAGAAATTAACTTTCAAGACCGAGGTTAATTCAAAAAAAAGAAGTAAATACCGAAGAGCATCCACTTTTTCTCGCTTCGCATCAAGAAAAACAATAGTGTCATCGGCAAATTGGAGATGGTTAACTTTAGTTCCCCCGTTTTTAACCGAGAAACCCGAAATTTCACCAACATCTTGTGCCTTACTAAGCATATGACTCAACACTTCTCCAACAATGGTAAAAAGGAAAGGAGATAGAGGATCACCTTGACGAATACCCTTACCGCTACCAAAAAATCCATGTGTCGTCCCGTTTACAAGAACCGAGAATTTAGAGAAAGATAAGCAATTTCGAATCCAAGCTCGCCAAACACCTCCAAACCCCATTTTATATAAAACTTCATTCAAAAAGCTCCAATTAACATTATCAAAAGCCTTCTCGAAATCTAACTTACACACTAACCCCGGATTTTTTTGACGAAGCCTTGAATCCACACACTCATTCGCTATCAAAACACCATCTAGAATTTGTCGGCCCTTTATAAAACTAGATTGAAAAGGGGAAATTAAAGTAGGAAGATATACCTTCAATCTCTCCGCAAGAACTTTGGAAATAATCTTATACATGCTTCCTATGAGGCTAATAGGCCGAAAATCCTTGACCTCCTCAACACCAACCTTCTTCGGAATGAGAGCAATAAAGTTGTTCTTAAGAGAAATATCGAGAATATTATGATCATGAAATTCTTGAAACACCTTCATTAAGTCCTCTTTTAAGAAATCCCATCCAACAATGTAAAATTTCATAGGAAAACCATCCGGACCCGGAGCTCTATCCACACCTAAGTCTTTAATTGCCTTCTTCACTTCTTCTTCACCAAAAGGTCTCTCCAACCAATCCATAGCAATCTCATCAATACGATTTAGACACATGTTCTTGATTCTCGGTCTATTATTAGAAACTTCTTTAAAAGCTACCTCAAAGTGACTTGCAATACCCTCTTTAATCTCTTCTTTATTCCCGGTCCATCTACCATTGATTCGAAGATTATGAATATTATTAATTGCTCTATGACTCTTTAACAAACGATGAAAATGCTTGGTATTTCGATCACCATCCCGAATCACTTTGACTCTTGATTTTTGGCGAATCAAAATTTCTTTACGTCTATGGGCCGTTTCAAACTCCACTTTCGCCGTCACAAGCAAGTCCTCTTCGACCTCGGTGAGACTCCTAGCTTCATCATCATCAATATCTTCCAACTCTTTCATCTTTTCGAGCGCCATATCCATAGCCCGATCAACACAACCAAATATATCTTTGTTCCACACCTTCAATTTCTCTTTCAATGCATTTAACTTCTTTGAAAAACAAGCACTCGCGGAACCTACAAAAAGGAAAGATTCCCACCATTCTTTCATCAAAGAAATTATATTAGTATCTTCAAGCCAAGCTAATTGAAACCGGAAAGGACAAGCTCCCCAATTTGTTACAATAGAACACAACTCAATAGGAAAGTGATCCGAAAAAGGTCTTGCATGTCGCTTTAAATTGAGATTCGGAAAGTGCTCCTCCCAATATATAAGGAGAATAGAAAGCGGTCAATTCTACTCTTCTTATTTGGTCGTCTACTCCAAGAATACTTAGCACCGGAAAGAGGCAAATCCACAAGCTCAAGATCATTACAAAGATCATCAAAAAGTTGCATATAGTTTGATATTCTACGACAACCCCTTCTTTCTTGCATAACTCTAGTTTCATTGAAGTCTCCCCCAACTTTACTAAATAAATAGAAAACAAAAATTAGAATTTTAGTTGAAATGAAAAATCCCATAGCATAGAAACAAGTTATGCTAGTCCAAGCAGTTCAATAAATCTCCACATGTGATGGGAAAGTTTTTATAGTTGTTGATTGCCTGATGTTGTTTTTTCCATTGATGGAATGATTTGTTGATTTTTAGGGTTAGGGTTTGGATTTTTTTTTCTTCTTTCGCATCCGATGAAAAAGGAGAAAAACTGATAACGAACTCTTCTTCTTGTAAGGTTTAGAGATCCAGCCCGCTCAATTTAGGGTAAATTGATCGTTCATTTCTTTCGGTGCCCGCATTTGCTGACCGAAGTATTAGAGATGATGGCTGGGATGGATTTTTGGATTCACGTGGAAGGCATTAAAGCCACAGCACACAATATTTTTTACATTTGTTTTTTTTTGAAGGAACTATTTAGTCTTTACACACTTCCAAGCAGAGACGGATCCAGAAAGCATAAATTTCCTTTTAAGGCCCGGGCTAGAAGCCTTGGTCGGGCAGAATACCGGGGCTGATAGGTCCGCCCCTGCTTCCAAGACTATTATTTGTGTTCAATCGAAAAAGATACAAATGGTGATTCGATTCATATGAAGCAATTACATTTATATACTCAAGACTCCTAAGTCATTACAAAAGAAAACATGATCAGGACTAGCCGGTTACAGGCATATGCTTTTAAGTGCCTATAAGGATTTGTACCTCTAAAGCACGGATACTTCAAAATTGGTGACGTATCCGTATCGGCGCCGTATCAGTATCGGATACTTGGGGATACCTGGGGATACGTATCAGATACTCCATTTAAAGTATCACCTTTTTTTAATTACAAAAAGGGTAGGGGATACTCTGGGATACCTCTCAGATACTCTATGAGGGGATACTTCCTATAATCTAACATTTATTTATCAAGAATACAAAACAAAGCTAGGCTAAGTTTGCCTGTCTGAGTGGTGGTCGGGATTTGTCCGTGGGAAAGATAAATCAAGGGCTGTGGTTCTCCTGACCACCCCCCTACAACTCGCACACGTGACATTAATTTAAATATTATGAATGAAAAATGAATACTCAAGTCAAGATATGGAATTTCAAAAATTATAATGGGGAGGTTCGAACTCATGACCTATTGTGTCATAAGAGTAGCCTCTAACCAGTGTTCCACCTTAGTTGGAATTGATAGAAAAGATAAATCAACAGTGGTGGTTTGTTCAACTTAAATATCATAATTGCTTTATTAATTAGTGTTTCACTAATTGCACATAATAAATAATTTATTCATTATAAAGTGTTTTATTAATTAGTGTTTCACTAATTGCTCATAATAAATGACTAATCATTTATTAATTATAAATATTTTCTTAATTAAGTATAATATTTATTTATATTAATAAGTTATTTTGATAAATAGAATCGATAGACATTTTCTGCGACAATGAGTAGTAGAAGAGGTGGAGGTCGAAAGATTAGTGGTGGTTAAGGGCGGAGCCAAGCACAATTATATTTATTTTTGTTCTTTTATCGTAAAATGGGATACAAAGTCCATTTTTCACATGTATCCAACTTGCGAAGAATTTTTTCTCCCCCTCTCCACAAAATCCTGGCTCCGCCCCTGGTTTGTGGTGGAAGAAGTAGTGACGGTAAATGCTGGTGAGTAGTGATGGACAATATTAATTTTATGTTGTCGTTACAACATCGATAACATCGTAGTGTGGAAGATGTGGTTGGTTATTTTTAACACTTTTGATAAAGGAAGGTACCATATATTTCAGGGATGATATCATACAAGAAAATATTTTCATGATCGTAGTTGGATCACCCAAATGGTACCCCTGTTATCTTTGGTACTATTATCGTATAAATCATGATTTTTTAATGTTAAAATAAAATTGATTGCAATAAAAAAAAGCATATATACACGGAAAAAAAAAATGAAACTAATCAATTGACGAAATTTTGTTCAATTTAAACCTCATACATGGCATTTGTGATTGAAAATTAGAATTCCGTCCAACAACCTAAATGGGATGGGCGGCAGTGATGGTGGCAGTGGTGGAGTCAAAAATTGACATTGAGGAGGCCTACTTTTTTAAAAAAAAAGAAACATGTAAACTTTGGTGGACTAAACCATAAATATATATGGACAAAGTACTATTTATAAAATAAACTAAAAAAATCATGTAGTTATTAAAAATTTAAGGGGTTAGAGCCGGGTTAGTCAACCCTTGGCTCTACCACTAGGTGGTGGTGGATAAAAAAATGGATTCATATGGTTTTATGGTGGTGGCGGGTATTGGTGAACAAAAACATATTATGCTAATTTTATAAGGTAGAAGAAAGGAATTGTTGTAGAAGAATTGTTGGGATATACGATGGATTACTTGATACGAATGAAAGAGGTACTATTTCGATTCTGAAACCACATAAAGTTCACAGTAGAAGATGACATCAAGTTTAAAGTTAGTAACAAACATAATATGGCTAACTAAAATGTTAAAAACAAACAGGATATAAAAACTTAGAAAGCCGTGGGACTTGAAGAGACCAATTTTGAAAACTACAGTCTTAGAAAGCAACGATCCACAATACCATAATTTTTTTTTATAAATATTCACATAGAATATGTCAACTTTTTGTAAAGGATTTATTGACAATCTATTAATTTGAAATAGGATGATGGAGTACAATATGTGTTCAAGGTTCTTTATGAGGCAATGTGTCGCCGGAGTGTATTCCAAGTGAAGGTAGGAACATACGGAAGTGACAAAATTTCCAAGACATTTGAAGTTACCAAAGCCTTCGTTAAGACGAATTGCTGGGCACAATACTTTGTTGAAGATTTAATGGCAGGGGTTCGCATATATACAATCCCTTCGAAAAGGTAATGGGTACATATTTTGAACATTGTCATCTGATGGGTGTTGAAAAATTACAGGAAAATCATGTCACATTGGATAGTTTGTATCATCCATTCGATGCAAAAAAATACTATTCTCTGCCTATTTGGAGGATCGACAACATGACCATGATAGATGAGTCAGCTGGAGCGAAATAGGAGCATGGGGAGACTTTGATGGACGATATTGATTAGTTGATTTCACTGAGATGAGCGCTGCTGACGACATATTTCCAAAAAATATTTAAACTTCCATGTTCATGTAGAGCATTATCTCATTTTAAGCAATGAACCTAAATAAAAAAGTGTCTGGAAGTTAAGATTATATTTCTTTCGTTCGAGAAAATCTCCGGCGGTAAAATATTAAAGGAAAAAACAAAGAAAAAAAGAGAGGAAAATCCCGACTATTTTTATGACAAACACATATTAAATCATAAGGAGTTGATAAGTATTCAAGACACAAATTATACGATATATTAAAAATGAACCAACATCATGGCCCATGCCGTAAAGGGCTAGTTTTATACAAAATCTATATATTTATAAATCTATACATAAAGTCTAAATATTTATAGATATTTATACTCATGATCATATTGAATAATTATATCTAAACCTAATAACTTGTTGACTATAAAGAAAAAAGACTTGGTATTTATTTTTATGGTGCTTAAAAAGAAAACGGTGTTAGAAAAATTTAAGGCTTATTGGGCAGTCGTGTTTTCATGTTGTTTAGAGAGAAATCGGAGTACATGTCATTTTATCCATTCAATTAACATAAGTAAGACTGAAACCCAAAATGCTGAAAATTTAATATTTGCTCACTTTAATATTCAAAATAGTATATATCGGATTTTTTTATTTTATGATTTTTTAGTGGAATGAATTATTATTATATTAAATATTTTTTTAATAAATACACGTATCCCACCGTATCCCGTATCCCCATTTTATGAAAATTTACGAATCTCCGTATCAGTGTCACCGTATCAGTATCCCCGTATCAATATCGGTGCATCATAGATTTGTACAGTACTCGACAGAAAAAGAAACAAATGGTGATTCGATTTATATAAAGCAATTACACTTGCTTCTAACCCAATGAGGTTATATGTTAGAAGTTTTAAAGAAAAATTAGACTGAATTTCGGTCCGAAAATTCATAGTGCATCGGAGCAGGAAGAAATTAGACAATGGCTTCTCATAGTCTTTAGTGTACCCGGGGAACATTATGCAACTATAATGGTAGGAGGAAACATATGGTATTGTAATCATGGTAAGACAGAATAGAAACTAGCTCTGACCTCCATTTATCACATCCCATCTTAATCTTATCATGGGTATTGGAAGATTTCCTAAAATCCTTGCACCACAGCTCTTCGTATACCATCACCACTGTATTGTCCGCTATGGTAGACTTGGACCCAAGAGGAGCGACAGATAAATAATATACTCTCTCCATTTCTGGAAAAATGTTACTTTCACTTTTTCAATTTTTCATGATGACCTAACAGGTGTGCTTGTGAGCGAGCCATTCGTTTGCGAAAAGACAAGACAACATGGCATGGCTTATAATATGAAGCATCATACATCTGTTTACCAAATTCTAACTAAATAGATCTCTGTTTTGTTTCCAAATTTTGCATTTCTTAAATAATTAAGAGCTAGCTAAATCGGAATCGAGTAATGGAGAAGCTTATTATTGAATATAATTAACTGCAGGGTTGCGTTAGACTTCCAAAAGGATAAGAGTACAGAACTAAATCCACTGAAACCATTCAGAGACCAGAATGAATTACAAGCCGTAGATGCAAATAACAACTTAAATTAGTCTAAAACTATGATGATTACTCATTGGCCGACTTTAGGAGGCCTTCTATATGGTGACTAAATGGATTTTGTCTTCATGGTCTTCAAAATTGAGTTTCAAAAAAAAAAATTAATTTTTCAAATTTGATCAATTCTCAATCGTTTTTTTTTCAGATTTTTTGCATCAGACAACTATTAATTATCCTACATCTCACAAATTGAAAGAAATTTCTAAAATTATCATTCATGATGAAAGAATTTCCAGATTGAAATTTCATCAAATTTACAAAATAAGAAATCAAATTGAGCAAATATGAACCATTTATACCAATTTTCTAAGAACTAATGAATTCAATCATACCCCATTCACTAATTTCATCCATTACGCATCCTAATTACAGGGTATCTGATTCCTAGAAAAACATTGATCGATCAAGCAATCAAAAAGAAAACCAGAGGATCAATAAGAAAAAACGGAGCTGTTCAACTCAGTACCCAAATCACTTACACACCAAGTGAGTCATTCCTCTTCTCAAAACAATCATCTCGGAAAATGAGAAAAGAAAAAAAAAAAACATATATGTCTACTAACGTGGTGGTATAGCGGTGCCGGTGGCAAAGAGAGATAGAGGCTGTAACGAAAGGCGTTCGTAATAGTCGTAGCTTAAGTTGTCGTTGAAGTAGCAGAAAGAAGAATGGGCAGGGGAAACCTAACATATTTTTTGTTTATTTAGGCTACCGAATTACCAAAATACCCTTTTTGTTTTTATGACAAGTGGGTTACATGACATCTGACAAATGCCATTAAGATCAAGGCGCCCAGATCTTTCATATAGGACATTTGAGCATTGTGATGTGCACAAATGAATACCAGCGCACCGAACTGCTAGGGATTTTTGTATGTCATTTTTGGCCTAGTCTTTGAATCTTTGATTGCTTTAAATTATAAGAGAATTGAGAGCAGTTCCTATGGCAATAACCTAAAGTAAAAATTTGTAAAAATTTGTTGGGCCACGTGGATGAACAAACTGTATTCTCCATTATGGGAAACAAGGCAATATGAACAAATCTGATATTTTAGGGTCCCACTATTGATTTTATTAACATAAAGTAATAAGAGTTGGGTCCCACTAATGATTTTATTTATATAAACTAATAAGAATTTGGTCCCACAAATTATTTAACTAATAAATAAATAATAAAAAATAAACCATAATTATAATAATCAGGTTTTGGAGAGAGAATGTGTGAGGGGCGACATTCCTTCTGACTCCAGCAACATTCCCTCCAACTTTAGCGATATCCCCTCCAACTCGGGCGACATTCCTCCTAACTCCGCGTCTATGGCACAAGCGCCCGTCATTAACATAGACGCGCGCTGCATGTTACGATTCAATGTTCAAATGAACATATCTGTTCATTTGAACATCCATTTTATATGTTTGTTCATTCCATAGTGGGAACAAACTGAACAAACTTTGAGTTTGTTCATCCCATAGGAATTGCTCTGATAAGGTAAAAATGTTTTTTTCCTAATAAGTAAATTAGTGATCGTCGTAAAATGCCAAAATTTAGTTTAACTTTCAACTCGACTTTTTTTTTTTTTGTTTTGGAACCGTGCCTTTGGACTATATCCGTAGCTTCTTAATAAGGAGTTATTTCTTGCAATAGGGGGTTCGAACCCCATTTTCTGGGGAGGGGGAGCAGGCGAACCAACAACACACTTGATGGTTGGCTTACTCGAATTATATGGTCATAAAATAGAAATTTTAGGGTAAATCTAACTAGAATTAGTTTATTATTTAGTCGGCCCTCACTGCTGCAGCAGTCATCTAGTTAATCTCCTGCTTTTCACATACTAACTTGTTCTTTTTCACATTTCACATACAAATTAAAATGTAAAATCTTCAGTCGAAGACTCAATTTCTAATCAACCAAGCAGCTGAATAATCCTCACTCAGTTTAATCACTGACACTATGAAGATTCACTTCTTCACACTGGAAATATATTTGTATAGAATAAGGAAGAACCACCCATATATTACAAAAAGGCCGCTGATCTAGAAAGAATCTAAATCAATGGTGATAAAATAAAAGGAATTGATCAAAGCTTTTTGAGAGGAGAAATCATTGTGATGGAAATTTGTTGATGATTGGGTTGATGTTTTTGTTTCCAAGGTATTATGACCAGCCCTCAACTTCATTAGAAAATATAATTGGAACTAACCTTTTGCAGAAGGTTTATTGGAAGACTTGGAACCCAGATTGGCGGCAGCCGGATGCTATAATTGACTGACCAAACGGTTGTGACTGTGAGCAATGGAGCCATTGGTTCGCAAAAAGACATAGCCAGACCCCATGGCATGGCTTATAACATGCTTGTCTTAACGAAATCGTTACTAAATAATAATCTATTTTTGGATCCAAATTTTGGACTTCTAAAATAATTATGCGAGATAATTGCAAATTACGAATATGGAGTAATTAACTGCAGGGTTGCATTAGACTTGCAAAAGGAAAAGTAAAGAACTGAATCCACCGAAACAACTTAATTTAGACTACAATTATGATGATTTCTCATGACCTCTCCTGCTTTTCAATACAAACTTGATTTTCTCATTTCACATACAAACCAGAAAGGAAGATCCCTTTAATAAAAAGATACTAGAAGACTAATTAGCTTAATTAAGAAATCTTCACTTGAAATGAAAAATCCGATTAGGTAAATCATTTTCTGATGATCCAGGCAGTTTGATAAATAAATCTTTCCTCAGTTTACTAGCCAACATTTTCAATATCCACTGGGTATAAAGTTGAATGTAAAATTTTAACAAAGCCTCTTCAATATGTAAAGGCTGCTGATCCAGAAAGAATGTAAATCAAGGGTGAGATGTCAGCTGAAGCTCATGCAAGTTTTTTGAGAGGAGAAATCATTATGATGGAAAGTTGTTGATGATTGAGTTGATGTTTTTGTTTCCATTCATGGAACATGAAGAAGAAGAAGAGGAGGTTGATTTTTAGGGTTATGGTTTGGATTGTTTTCCTTCCGCCGCAGAGATGAAAGAGAGGAGTAAAAATGAGGACAAACTCTTGCATCTTATAAGGTTTAGAGATCCTGCGCGTTCAATCTAGGATAAATTGTGATCGTTCATCTGCTTTGTTCTAACGGCCCACACGTTTTTGGCCCATGGGCGCAGCGAAGGGCGGATTAAGCTTGACTCTATCCCATGAATTCCTTAAAATTGAACCATTTTTTTGGGGACCATGCACTACAACAAAAAGTGCTATATATCACACACTAAACATCACAATGTATGAAAACTTGTGATCTTTGAAGGGCTAAAACTTAAAGACCATTAATATTATAGTGTTTGTGATCTTAGATATAAAGGCCTATCCATTCATCTCATACATTTTAAGAAGTGTGATCTTACAATTTGTGCATTTGACTACTCTAACCACTATTTTGTGATAAAAAATCTGTCCATTAAGCTTTCTTAATAAATTTTAAGAAATATTTGCACCAGTGTGGCTCGAACTTGCGACCTTCGAGGTCCATTCTCGAGAAAAAAGACAGCCCACAAAATTTTGGGAGGTCCAATAGCAAAACCTAAGCTGTACTCACCTACTCCTCGAATTCTCAGAACTTTTTCTCACTTTTTTTTTTTACTCTCAAACAAAAAAACTCTCTCCGTCTCTCTCCCTCCATCTGCTCTCGATTTTTCTTCAAATTCATAGAGAATTCAAGCGAGTTTTCATAGAAATCACTAATTTCATTTGGATGCGGTACGATTCAACCTGGTTTCCCTCTTGTTTGGGTTATATATGTAGTCAGATTCTAAAATTGAAGTTGAGATTTGAAATTAGGGTTGATTGTTTAGTTGTTTTAATTTTTGATTTCAATAATGTTTTTCTGCAGGGTTGATTTTTGAAAACAGCTCGGAGATTTACTTCGTATTACTTTTGATTTTTTTTTGTTTAATTTTTGGCTTGATTTAAGTAATTTCTTAATGTTGTCGTTATGATGAGGTTTGGTTTTGGTTTTGATCTTGCTTGGTTTTGAGTTAAATTTGTATATTAGGTTTTGTTTGTGAAGGAATGATCTTTTGTTTGATTTGAGTTAATGATTTTGAAGAGTAATATCTTGATTATTAGGGAAATTATTTGGAAATTTACTTAATAGAGGTGTGGAATGTTAGGGTTTGTGTAATTTGGATGGGGATGGGGATGAGATAGTTGGGGTTATGGTTAATTAGTGTAAAAATGAAGGATTGGTTGCCTAATTGGGTTCAAACAGATACGGTAATGTTTTTGATTAGGAGTTCTTGGTGCTAATCCAGTGGTAGTGGTATAAGATGCGAACAGAGATTAGTTTATATAAGATGTCAATCTCGGAGATAAAATCATATGCAAACTAATGAGTAGAACCAGCCATCCATCTATCCGTGTGCATACACATTACAAAGCCTCTTGCCATCTGATTGCCAAGCTAGGTTTAGATAACGTCAAAAGTAAACGCCCATACAAATTCAGTCTTGTTTATTGTATAATGACTATATCTCATTTGATTAGTTTATACGGTCGCGCTAGGCGCATCGCTAATTGCTCGCCACTTTCACGCACACTGAGCTGGTGCAATGATGTGGTAGGCGATTAGGATTTTATTCAATCCACATTTCAGTTTCAAGAGAGAGAAAAAATAGAGTATTGAATTAAAAATCCTCCGCAACTTTAGAAATCTGGGGTCTGAATAATCTAAACTCGATTGAATAAAATGGGTGAAAAATAGATCAATTCACTGATTGTAATTATCTTGCTTACAAGTGACAATATCTCGATTGTAGTTTATGTCTATGCTCTTGCTAAAGAGCTTCCATCAAATAAAATTTGCTGCTACTGTTGAATATTTCTGAACTCATACGAGCATTTTGAATCTCGTGATTCTGATCAATGGGCGTAAATCCAATTGATTCTTCTTCACCAAATAATAACAATTCTTCTTCTTATGATATTTCTTCAAACGGGATGGTACATCCAGTTGCTCCTCATTTTCAATTCTCATCTTCTTCTGCTACTTCATTTTCTCATCAGTTGGGTATAGTTATAACCATCCTAAAGGTCGATTATCTGTTTATTGAATCAAAATAACTGCAAATTCGGAGATTTTGTGATAGAGTTTTGGAGTACAAGTAAAACCCAAATCGGAAACGGAGAAAAATCGAGATGGTTCTATTAAGAAAAAAAAATTTGGTAATGGGGTGAGCTTATTAATGGGAAATCAGAGATTTAATCCTTAAAACCATAACTCTAAGTATGGATCTGTTTGGTGTTTTTTTTCCTTGTGATTTTCAAAGAAACCCAATGATAACAGTATCCCTCAAACCAAAAGATTCCATTTTAAATGGCTGTAAGCTTTTTTTTTTTTTGTTTTTTTTTAAGTTGATGAAACTTATTTGAATCTATGATATTCATTTTCATCTGAGATAGAGAAGAAGAAGAGTAAAGAGAAAAAGAGAATAAAATACGTGTTCTTCTCTTTCCTAGACCAGTTACGTGTGATATTAGAAATCCACGTCTATCCGCCACGTCTGTTTGCCACTTCGGAGCGCGTGGAAGCAGCGAGGAAAGGGCGCGTTTTCCAGCATTTCCCTAGTTTATATAAGATGCCAATCTCGGAGTCAAGCCTTACTGGAGGTTTAGTTGCTTTGGTGAAACCTATTAACAACAAATTTAATCATTAATTCATTTATCAGTTTGCATTAGTTTTTTTGCCTGTAAGTGAGTATAATCTCTGGACCATTTCTGTTATCATTTTGTTAGTTCCTTTCCGGTCCTTGACTTGTTAGTTCGATCTCCTTTGTGCCAGATGAGCAATTGGAATTGGTCCATTGTTTTCTCTCTGCAGTTAATTGTCTTTTCTTTTTATTTTGAAGACACAAAAATGCTTTGGAAAAATCAAGATTATAATGTCCATTTATGCATTCGGTCTTAGCGATCTTGGCACAACAATTTTTTCCCTAATTAAATGAAAACTAAAAAGCTTCTTCATATATATTTTTGGTTTCTGGACCATCCCATATGTAGTCTTCCGCATGAAGAATCATCACATTGGAATCAGTATGACCTTATCATTACCATATGTCTTCATTACTTGTTGTTTCTTGACTACTTCAAGACCTTGAATTAAATGAATTTCCTTTTGTTTCCTTTATGAAGGTAGGAGGAGGACAATATTAGGAAGGTCGTGATGAGAGGTTGGACTCGGGGAGGAACTCGTGGAACTGGCGAAAGGTTGGTTCATTTTTTTCCGTTATGAATTCCTATAAATTTGCAATTTTTTGGTGTCTTCTCTAAACTATCACCCTTCTTTCATATTTCTTGCTTGATGGTCATTTTGGTGATCCGGTGAAAGAAAATATGACAACTAAATTTTGAATGGCAGATAGTAGTTTTTGGTTACATATTTCTGTATACTCTATTATATGCTTTGCTTAGTAGGTTGTCTACACTTTACGGTATAATGTGTAATTCGAATTAGTTGTCATATGAAGCCTGAGAATTTGTTTTCGAATTTGATGTACTATTTTAAGATTTTACATGAAGGTTCTTTTCCAGCCAGTACATAATTATTTTAAGATGATGATTAGGATATTTAGGGCCATCATTTGTGCAGATGTTCCAGCCAGTACATAATTACCATGATTATGATGCAGAAAATAGGGTCATCATTTGTTCATGATTAGGATATTTAGGTGGCAAAACTATGGCGCCCTTACTAGGTTAGTTACATTGGTAATCGGTTTTATTTCCTAATTTTGGCCATTAGAAAATAGGTTCAATCATCTTAAGGTATATATATTTTTGTCCTTTTCAGTAATTGAATTTTTTCCTGGGAAGAATAGCAATTGTTTTGTTGCATATAGACAGATGCACAGCAAATGTGTGACACCACTGGACTGAAAAGTGAAGCCACTGCCCTTTTTGGTGTGTAGGAGGACTATTTTACAAATCAGTACTCATGTTTTGCGTGTGGTTGTATTTTCTGTAATAAGAAAAGATCTTCTTGGGTTAAGTGTGTATTCTTCTCTTGGTTGAAAGTGGTTAATCCAGATACTTTAGCTTCTTTTAGTGCTTGGATAACTGGGACGAATTGTTTGATTGGCACCCCCCTTAGGCTGTAGTTTTTATATTTCTTGACTCTGTATTAGTTAGATTTCATGACATAAATAAGTCAAACACTCAAATGAAACTTTAAAATTTGTGGAAAAACTACCATGAGAGATTAATAAGTAGATTGTCGTGTTAAGAACACTGTTAATTCACTTCTCGAGCCATAAAGTCCAGCAAATTTCCCAAGGAAGCTGCTCTCAAACTCTGCAATGTCTCTTATTATATTTCTGCGCCCCTGCATTTTAAACCTTGCTTAACGTTTTACAATGTAAAAACACACGAGAGATAGGATCATCACTGTCTAGACAAAATACACACAAACTCGCTACATTGTCACCTATTTTCCCTTGTATTCTTAGTGAAAGTATGGCAAGTTTCCAATATGCCTGATTGTTAGTTAAGATAGATACGACATTTCTTGTTTTTTCATTTGATACAACTGTTGGTTGTGTTATCTATAACATTTTCTATATCTGTTGTCATTGTTTTTGAGAATCAATTAAGCTCAGTTTCTAAACTTTTATTTGGTTGTAATGTAGGATTTAAAGAAAAAGGAGGAGCTCAGTATACATGATGATAGTGAAGAAGAAGATATGGAGACAACCTGGATTGTAAGTTACTTGCATGCTCTATCTTGAATTTAGCTGATGAAACTACATTATAATGTTGTAATGTACCGAAATGCATCATTATAATGCACATCTTTAACACAATTGCATTAGCTAAAGGTTTGACAGATCATGAATGGTGTGGAAGCTGATTCAACGGGGATAGGGCTGTTGGTGTTGGCTGCCAAAGGCTAAGACACAGGAAATTACTAAACGGCTAGCGAGTTAGTATACATTAGCGGTTTTATTTTTGTGGCTTTTTCTCTGTTTATAACCACCATTTGGTCTTTTACTTAAATATAAAGTTATCGGTGTATAGGAAAGAAGTGGAACTCATACATTGTGCTTGTTTTGCTGACTTTGTCAATCAAGGAACATACTTCATAATTATTTCTTTGGATTTTGACATTTTAATTCATTGTTTGTTAATCATGAGACGCATGTAACTTTCGGGAAGTTATTGTGAAGATTCTCATGGAGCAAGACTTCCATGTTGAGCGCATCAAGGAACATACAGGAGGTATGCATCTAAACTCTTAGCTTTTCGCCAAAATGGCAATGATTTATGTTTGACTTCTTGTTATTAGCTTATTATTACTAATGTTTGTAAGTTATAAATATCGGGACACGGAGTAGGGTTTTACGGTAAAATTGAAGAATTTATGAAGCTTATTTCGGCTTCTCGGTCCGAGTTCAATTGAATTATGAGTATGGTGTGTACACTCGATTTTCTTTTCCTTATTGGTTATTCAAAATATCCACCTTCAACTCTAAATTAGATACTTCACAATTGTGATTTGGTGCATAAACTACGATAAAAGGGGCCATTTTTGTACTTGGAGTGGGAGAAGCAGTCGATTGGATGAAGAAGAGCCTTGGGAGTGGGTTGCTAGGGTCGAGCTTGGTCTTCTACCTTTGTTTCTATGCCTGATGGAGCCATCTCAAGCGAATCACTTCATTCTACACTGGTCTGAAGGTTGTAAAGATTGAATCTGAGTGAGATAAATTAGAGCTTTCGAGCTGTTGAATATCTTGTCGTAACACTTTGCTTGCTCTTGTTTAGGAATTGGGCCTGGTGTATAGTTGTTAGGCTTGAACAAGTAACTCGACAAAATGTGTAATTTTCTGTATTATTCTAATATTTTCTGTTCAATGACATTATTTCCCATTTATGTTTATAATTTTGGATTTAGTTCGTCAGTTTTGAATTTGAATTACAGGTGCAGAAATGAAATGGAAGATATTGTTTGTATAGAGTAAATTTGGGTTGAAAATTTAGAGGAAAGATCTCAACTTTTAAAACCTTGTCTTTTAAAAACCTTGTCTTTAGATCTCAACTTTTCAGAACTTTATATTCTTTGCATAGGGTAGGATCACACTTTTCATTGCTGGAGAGTAGTTATCTATAGATCACCCTTTAGATTATACCGGCAAAGATCACAAACAGCCAGTACTTAGATCACATTTCTTAAGAATGATCCATGTATGTTTTTGTTGTAGTGATGGTTTTTTTGAGGGGACCATGGTCTTATTAGGCCACCTTCCCTATAGTTATAAAGGGTGTCCTAAGAGCAACTGCAGTGGTGCGAGTATAACCAAAGACCAAAGAGGGAAAAAAAATACCAAAATTTGGGTTTAGTCTGGTGTGTGACGCTACGGGTGGAAGACTAAATTTGGTGGAGCGTACATTATACGTTCGCCTGGTGTGGGGCGTGGACTATACGTTAGCCCGATGTGGGAGATTCAAAAAATGAAAAAAAAAATGGGGCGGAGGTATAAAGCACGCCTGGTGTGGGGCGTGGACTTTATGTACTCCTGGTGTGGGGCGTAGATTATATACCCGCCTGGTTGTGGGGCGTGGACTATACGACCGCTCGACTATATTTGGGTTTAGTCTTTGGTCCCAGACCAAATATAGTCCGGGATTTGGTTATGGTCTGGGTTTTAGTCGACAGTCCGTCCCACTACGTCTCTCTTTTTTACCAAATAAATAGGTTTACTCGCCCGATGTGGTTGCTCTAAAGTGTGGAAATGACTAACCTACCCTTAACCTTATTGTTTATGGGTAAAAATCGTTTCTGCCGATTTCAGTAAATTCGGTAAGTGAGTGAGAAACTGGTTCAAACCCTAAACAAATGTGCTGCACGTGAGCACTTTATAGATTCGAGAGATCAATCTGTACAAGTCCGGCCTAAACCAAGAAATGGCCGTTTCAGACTTGCCCGGTCACAAAGTGGAGGAGAAGGGTTGATTTGGGGAGGGAAGCAAAGAAAGGTGTTGAGACCAGAATAATTCTAGGAGAGTAGCGTCTCGACTTGTATCAGAAAGTGAAAGCTTCGGAAGCTTGCAAGAGGTGGAAGCTTTTGGGAGAGCTTGCAAAGTTGCCTTTCTGAGAGTGTAGTATTTTTCTCCTGACCGAGACTTGTTGTCTGGTGGAAATAGGTAAGCTATTTATACAAGTCGAGATTGAAACGTACCCTGGCCTCATGAAGGAAGAGAGTAAAGGGTGAAATAATGGGAGGAGGTGGTAACCGCATGGTGTGAATGGGTGAAAACGTTTTCACCATTATTTCCTCATTTATTTGACCACTTTATTCCTTTTCACGCTTTCTTAATGTGAGCGTAGTGTACGCTACATCTTTGTGACCGCCAAACCAAAACCTAGAAAGCATCCCCCCGTTTGTGTTGATGTCTCGAGTGTTGGTTGCATCTTGAGTGCAAGTGGTGTTTGCTAAGGGACGAATGTGGCATGTGCCAATGGCATGTGCGGAATGCCTTCGTTGCGAGTTGCACCTCGAGCGTAAGGTGGTAATGCCGAGAGTCTGCTAGTGGCGTGTGTGGCATGTGCCAATGACGTGTGTGGAATGCCTAGGTGGTAGGTTGCACGGTTTGCAAGTTAGGCTACCAGCGTGTGTGTTTGGCATGTGCCAACGGCATGTGCGGAATACCTTGGTGGTAGGTTGCACGATTTGCAAGTTAGGCTACCAGCGTGTGTGTTTGGCATGTGCGAACGGCATATGCAGAATGCCTTGGTGGTAGGTTGCACGGTTTGCAAGTTAGGCTACCAGCGTGTGTGTTTGGCATGTGCCAATGGCATGCGTGGCCGTTAGGGCCGTGGCCTTGGTAGAAAAAGCTACCAGCGAGCATGTTGGCATGTGCCAATGGCATGCGTGGCCATTAGGGTTGTGGCCTTGGTAGAAAAATCTACCAGCGAGCATGTTGGCATGTGCCAATGACACGTACGGCCATGTTGACCTAGTTGCAAGTCTTGCAAGCCTAGGGCGCTATATTTGGCATGTGCCAAAGGCATAGCGGCTTGGGAATATGGCTTGCGGTACGTGTTGGCATGTGCCAATGGCACGTACGTCCATGTTGACCTAGTTGCAAGTCTTGCAAGCCTAGGGCGCTATATTTGGCGTGGGCCAAAGGCATAGCGCCTTGGAAATATGGCTTGCGATACGTGTTGGCATGTGCCAATGGCACGTACGGCCATGTTGACCTAGTGGCAAGTCTTGCAAGCCTAGGGCGCTATATTTGGCGTATGCCAATGGCATAGCGGCTTGGAAATATGGCTTGCGGTACGTGTTGGCATGTGCCAATGGCACATACGGCCATGTTGACCTAGTTGCAAGTCTTGCAAGCCTAGGGCGCTATATTTGGCATGTGCCAATAGCATAGCGGCTTGGAAATATGGCTTGCGGTACGTGTTGGCATGTGCCAATGGCACGTACGGCCATGTTGACCTAGTTGCAAGTCTTGCAAGCCTAGGGCGCTATATTTGGCATGTGCCAAAGGCATAGCGGCTTGGGAATATGGCTTGCGATACGTGTTGGCATGTGCCAATGGCACGTGCGGCCATGTTGACCTAGTTGCAAGTCTTGCAAGCCTAGGGGCGCTATATTTGGCGTGGGCCAAAGGCATAGCGGCTTGGAAATATGGCTTGCGGTACCTGTTGGCATGTGCCAATGACACGTACGGCCATGTTGACCTAGACACAAGTCTTGCAAGCCTAGGGCGCTATATTTGGAGTGTGCCAATGGCATAGCGGCTTGGAAATATGGCTTGCGGACGTGTTGGCATGTGCCCAATGGCACGTACGGCCATGTTGACCTAGTTGCAAGTCTTGCAAGCCTAGGGCGCTATATTTGGCATGTGCCAATTGGCATAGCGGCTTGGAAATATGGCTTGCGGTACGTGTTGGCATGTGCCAATGGCACGTACGTCCATGTTGACCTAGTTGCAAGTCTTGCAAGCCTAGGGCGCTATATTTGGCGTGTGCCAATGGCATAGCGGCTTGGAAATATGGCTTGCGGTACGTGTTGGCATGTGCCAATGGCACGTACGACCATGTTGACCTAGTTGCAAGTCTTGCAAGCCTAGGGCGCTATATTTGGCGTGTGCCAATGGCATAGCGGCTTAGTTTGGCATGGTTGCCAATGAGTGCGATATGTAGTTTGGTTTCGGTGTCGGCTTGGTGACCATGTGCGCAAGTGTGCGGCTTGGTTTTGGCGTTTCGCCATGGTGCGCGATGTGCGGCTTGGTTTTGGCATTCTTTGCCATGGTGCGCGAGTGTGCGGCTTGGTTTGGCATTGTTGCCATGGTGCGCGATGTGCGGCTTGGTTTGGCATTGTTGCCATGGTGCGCGGTGTGCGGCTTGGTTTGGCATTGTTGCCATGGTGCGCAGTGTGCGGCTTGGTTTGGCATTGTTGCAATGGTGCGCAGTATGCGGCTTGGTTTGGCATTGTTGACATGGTGTGCAGTGTGCGGCTTGGTTTTGGAATTAGGGTTCTGTGTTGAAAACCCTAATGGGGTATTTTGAAAAAATACCCCTATTAATTATTTACACCTTAGTTAAATGCTCTTAGTTAATGTGTTGCGGGTAACACTAGGTCATGGGGTTTTACGATTTTACCCCTTGTTTAAAAACCACCATCAACATTAAGTCCCCTGCTTAGCTCGGAACAGGGGCTTTGTTGCGAAGTAAGCATAAGATGGTGATAAACTATTAACGACAAACCGTAAAGAAAATTGAAGGAGGCTTGTCGACCTTTTATAAATAGGATTTGGAATCCTTTCCTGCAGTAGTTTTGCACAAATCGGGAGGCTGGCAAAATTGGTGGGCCCGGTGCAGCTTGGGCGATGTTGGCAAGTTGGTATGAGTTGGGAAGCTGAGTGTGCTAGTTGGTGGGACCGGCGCAAAGTGTAGAAGTCTTGCGTGCTTGCAGGCGTGACTTGGGCGGCCATTGGGAGGTCGGCGCAAAATTGGTGGGGCCGGTGCAACTTGGAAGGCGTGCTTGCAGGCGTGACCGATGTAAATAAGGAGGGAGTAGGCGTTTCTTCAGATAGCAAAGTTTCCTTATTTTGCTTTCCTTCACGTGCGGCTTCAATTAGGGCATTGTTCATGCTAAAATCTGAAAGCGTTATGTCCCTCATTGCTTCCTTTCCCTTTTAAGATCACGTATTTATACCCAGCCATAGCTTGCATCATATTCCTTGTTTGAGAAAAGATTCTTCTTGTTGGATTTCTCTCTTTGTCATGTCACATGATTCGAGTCATCTTCTAACCCGATCGGGTTCTCGGATGAGGGCGCGAGGTCGATTCTTGCATGAGCATTCCAACAAATGTTATTCGGGTTAAGAAAATCATACCGGTATGTTTTCTTCTTCTTTGGCGGACTTACACACACTTTAACGCTTGTTGTGTAAATGGGGAAATTTCCTTTTTTGTGCAGAGATATCTGTTGGAGCATGCGTCCTTTGTTATCGAAGAGGATGACCTAGTTGTTCCTCTTCCTTCAAGTCCGACCTTGTTGGCTGCTGCGAGACTTGGAGAATCGATTTAGGGCTCTCTTGTCATGAATACCCTTCTGCAGGTTTATCGTTTGGGACTCGTATGAGGTGTCTCTCCTCCAATTATCGGAATGTTGGTGGTTTCTTGGTGCGGAAATAATTCGTAGCCCTTTATACGAGGATATGGAAGACGTACGGCCATATTGCTACCGGGGAGCGTGGTGAAGTGTTGTTCGTCCGCTTTGGTTTCCGTAGTGAACTGTCTTTTGCCAATGATTCTTTGAGATGGAGAATGTGTCCATTCATCTTTGTTGTGGAGTCACCATTCAAAAGTGGGAGAACATGGTGTCTACTGCGAATCTTTGGAATTTAACGTTAGGCTGGTTGCGGCACCGCCTCAATATTGTGAAGGTCGACATGGCTGGTATTCTTCTTTGGTGTGATTCTGCCATGAAAGCCATCTTTGGAAGAAGAGGAAGTTTTGGCCCGGAGTCTCGGAAGATTGAAGAGTTAACTCGAGATTTGAAGAGTAGGGTGAAAGATATCATGGCCGATTGAAGATGATATTTTGTAGGGATTATAATTTACTAGATGGGCTTTTCTGATTTGCATTATGAGATTCGAAGGCTCCTCTTTCTCTCTTTTTTTTTTTTTTTTTTTTTTTTGAAGAAAATAAAGAGATTCTGTTAATCCGTTGGCTTTGTATTGATATTCGATAACTGGTAAGAAAGAAAGTAAAAGCGGAGAGAGTGCTGGACGTTCACACTTTTGATGTAGCATGTTGCAGGGGAATGATTAGGCGTAGTACGCCTTAAGCCACTTTCCGTTGATAATTGTCTCTAGCTTTCCCCATCTTCTTTGATGATCTTGTAGTAACTTTTGTTATATGCTTTAGTGATTATGTACGGCCCTTCCCATTTGGGAGAAAACTTCGGTGCCGATGCGTCTTCTTTGGATGTGTTTGGCGGTTTTAGCACCAGATCTCCTTCCTTGAAAACCACAGGTTTTACATGGCTGTTTACGCCTTTGGAAATCCGGTTCTATATGTTTGTGCATGTTCCTCTGCCGGGATCTTTTGGAGTCTAGAGTATCGATTCGCAATTCGGCATTGAGTGATTCGGCTTCGTTCCATTTGGGTCCGCTCGCTTGCGGCAATTCGGCGGACGGGATCTTGATTTCTCTTTGGGAGGATCGCGTACGTGCCGTAGACGAGGGAGTAAGGAGACATGCCGGTGGAGCTTCTAGGAGATGTTACGTACGCCCGGAGAGCCATTGGCAATTGCTCATGCCGGGTTGCAGGATTGTCATGTCTTGTTCGGTGAGGATTCGGATCGAGTCTTGTTGGTACTTTCGGCTTGCCCATTTCCCGAGGATAATAGATGGTAGAAGACTTGTTTGATTCCGTACCTCTCAAGTAGTTCTGTACTTGCTTGTTAGTGAAAGGCGTGCCGTTGTCGGTGATGACGTGTTTAGGTACGCCAAAACGGGATGATGTGCTCCTTGATGAATGCGCGATTGTGGCTCCGGTGGTTCCTTTCGGTGGGACAGCTTCAACCCACTTGGTAAAGTACTCGGTCGCGGTTATTATGTACTTATCTTTGTTTTGAGGATGGGGGGTTGATCTTCCGATGATGTCGAGTCCCCGACTATAAAAGGGCCACGGGCTACTTATTGCGTGCAAGGGTGTTGGAGGCGCGTGGATGAGGTTTCCATGAATCTGGCATTCTCGGCATTTCTGAACAAAGGTAGCCGCGTCGTCTTCCATGGTCGGCCAGTAGTACCTCTCGTGTATCTGCAGGAATAATTTCTGTTTTCCTTGGTGTTCGCCTTCGTGCATTTCTCTTAACATAACTGGGACCTCTTTACCGTTCAAACACCTTAGTAGACTTCCCCCGAAACTCTTGCGATATAAAACCCCATCATGGAACACGAATCTTTTGGACTTCTGTCTTAGTTTGGACGCATCCTCTTTGTTAGTAGGAAGAATGCCATCGCGAAGGAAAATGATGTACGGCTCCTTGATCCCAGTGTGGCTGATGTTGAGGATTTCTGTCTGACATGGGGACGCCTGGCAATTTGGACACGCTTTTTGGAGCAATCGGGATTGGGTTTCCATCTCCGGCCAATAGTATCCAAGTCGTTGTAAACGACGGTAGAGGGTTACCACTGATGTTATTCCACAGACTTCGGCATGAATATGTTCAAGTCGCTGTTGTGCTTCCTCTTTCCCGAGACACCTTGACAGAGAGCCGTCTGGGTTTCGGCGATACAGAACACCTTGAAGCATAAAGAAATTCCGCAAAGTCTTGAGGTCGACCTTCCCTTGAAAAAGTGAGTTGTTGAGTTCTTGAATGATAGGAGTTCTCTTGTCATCGTCTTCGGCTTTCTCGGGTTGTGAAAGCCACGTTGAAAACTATCGTTCGCCGTTTCTTGTCGGGGTTTCTTCGGTTCCTTGACTATGGCTTTGAGGCTAGTGTAGCTAAGCAGTCGGCATGCTTGTTGCTGCTACGGCCGACATGTGTGATGGTTGCTTCGGCGAAATAATTGAGTAGTTTTTGTGCTTCAGCCCTGTATGGTGCCAGCGTTAGTTCCTTCAATGCATAGATCACGTTTACCTGGTTGATGAGTAATTTGGAATCTCCTCTTATCTCCAAACGCATGGCCCCGACTTGTTTAGCTAGTGATAGTCCGATGAGGAAAGCTTCGTATTCAGCTGAGTTATTGGTGCACGGAAAGTCTAGCTTGAAAGAGTGCGAGAAGACTTCTCCCGGCGGGAGATACTAGTACAACACCCACTCCTCCGGTATTAGTCTTTGTGGGTGGAAGAGCCGTCGAAGAACAGTAGCCACGTTTTCTCTTTGACTAAAAGATATCCGGAAGATCTCCGGGAGATCTTCCGTAGTCTGCAGTGTCTTCTCCCGGGAATGCTCGCTAACAGTCCATGTGACTTGTCCCTTTATGGACCTTGGGAAACGCACGTTATGTCGAACTCGACGGTTGCGGGAGCCATTTAGCCGGCCTCCCTATCAGGGCAGGTTTCGAGAGGAGAAACTTTATAGGGTCTGATTTGGATACTAGCACCACTTTATTGGAGAGGAGGTAGTGCTCGAACCACGGATGGAATAAATCGGTGCTAAACATGCCTTTTCCGCTTTGGGGTATCCGAGTTCAGCGTCTCTCAACGTTCAACCGAAATAGTATATGGGGTATTCCATTCCTTTGTCGTCCTCTTGTGCGAGGAGAGCTCCAACAGCAAGTATCGCTAAAAGGCTGTGTAGAGACATAGTGGTTTCCCTCGCATAGGAGGCTTCATGACGGTTGGAGAGGACAAGATTTGCTAGATCTTACGGTACGCTTTTTGCCGAGGCGTAGTCCATGCGAAATTTGCTCCTTTATTTAGCGAGAGAGTAAACGTAGTGGTGAGTTGTGCCAGCCCCGCATGAAGCGACGAATGTAGTTTACCTTGCCCATGAAACTCCCGAGCTCCTTTATGGTTCGTGGTGGCGGCATCGTGAGGATAGCTTGCGTTTTGACTTGATCAACTTTTATTCCTGCGGCCGTCACTTGGAATCCCAAGAATTTCCCCGAAGAGACACCAAAGGCGCATTTCAAAGGATTCATCTTCAACTTGTATTCGCGGCATCTTTCGAACACTTGTCGCAGCGTTTCTGGATGATCCGCTCGAGTCTTCGATTTAACCACCACGTCATCTACGTAATCTTCGACTTGCTTGTGCATCATATCGTGGAAGATGGTAGTCATGGCGCGTTGGTAAGTAGCGCCAGCGTTCTTCAGACCGAAAGGCATTACGGTGTAATAGAAGTTTCCGAGAGGGGTTCGGAAAGCAGTCTTACTCGCGTCGTGCTCATACATCTTTATCTGGTTGTAGCCGCTATATCCATCCATGAAAGAGAACATACCATGTCCACTGGTAGCGTCTACCATCATGTCGATGTTAGGTAGCGGAAAATCGTCTTTGGGGCAGCACTTGTTCAAATCTCTGAAATCGACACAACATCTGATCTGACCATTCTTCTTTTTAACGGGAACGATATTAGCCAACCAAGTAGGATGATGAATAGGCTTGATGAATCCAGCGGCTAGTAATTTTTGGACCTCCGCCTTGATTTGTTCTTCTACGTCGTGTCTGAATTGTCTTGGAGGCTGCTTGACTGGCTTGGACCCGGGTATCACGTGTAGATGGTGGGTGACCAGTTTTCCATCCAAGCCAGGCATTTCTTCGTAAGTCCATGCGAATACGTCCTGGTATTCTTTGAGTAGGTTGACTAGCTTTGAGCGTTCCGCAGGATGTAGAGTCGAACTGATCAGGATAGGTCGCGAAATCCCTCATTCCCTATATTGACAGTTTCGAGTTCGTCGGTGGTTAAGTCGGTCCCATCTTGTAGCTTCTGAGGGGCGTCTGGAACTTCCTCCTGGTCATTGTGAAGACATTCCTTCGGGCGGAGAGACCGGGTCATGGTCTCCCATGCTAATTGCTAACAGCGGTGATAATGTGTGAGCTTTCCTTTTTTTGCTCCGTCTTGCGGTAAGGGTGCACTCTCTCTTAGTGCGGGCACGGGTTACATCCGGTGGCGAGAGACCGGCGGGTCTTCCTTCTGAGGAGATGGTGGAGGGGTGGTCTCCTCTGCGGGGTATCTCCAGTTTGTCGCTATCCCTGAGTGACGTCCATTTTGGTAGCAAAGGACTGTGAATCCTGGTTGCCACGCTTTTTGAACCCTCCTTCGGCCCATGTGCTTCTGCCACGTGGGCGGGTGCATAGGGGGATAGTGATTCGGGAATACGAACAACTTCTCCGTTCAATACCGTTTTTAGGCATTGGTGGTATGTTGAAGGCACGATTTTGAGGTTGTGCAGCCACGGACTTCCCAGTATCATGTGATAGTCTGGTTCTTTTTCAATTATTTCAAACTTCACGCTTGATTGGATTGGCCCTACTGCCAGCTCCAAGTTGATGTAGCCGTATGTGCTAGTTTGGTTGCCTTTGAAATCTGTCATCGTAGTGGGTTTTCGTATGATCTCGTTAGGTCGCACCCTGGCAGCTTTGATTGTCTTGAGAGTGATGACATTGGAAGATGCACCCGTGTCAATGAGCGCTCTTCGAAACTCCATGTTCTTGACGAGAGCTGTAACATGCAAGGCCCGATTGTGAGCGTCTTCTACCATCATGTCGTCATCGGTGAAAATAATATTGTTGACGGATCTTCCGGGGATCCTTGGAGTCCCCGTGGGTGTAGGAATTAGTGATGCGTTTAGTGTTATTCGGTTGATAGCAGAGAACGTCTTTGTTCGCTGGTCCTTGGAGAGGTGCAGCAACTCACATAAGTTTTCTGCCAACATGGTCGCCTCCTGGTCCACTGGCTTCCAGTCAGTGACGAAACCGTTGATTTGAGCATGCTCATTCGGGATATTAGTCCCCTGCTCTTGATCTCCTGGGGAGCATGGATCACTTGGCCCCGATGTTAGATTGATGAGGAAGTCGAGTATCTTCGTTAATCGCGTCCTTCATTAGGTCCATGTTTCGGCGTGGATCTCCCGAGCACGTATCGAGGTCAACCAGTCTTGGGACCTCTCCATTGGTGGTATTGCTTCCGAAATTGAGGAGTTATCATGACCTTGGGCGGGATCAATGTTTGTGGAGATTGCCTGATAGCCGACCATGCTTGCGTGAAATTTGCGGATGGGAGCTAGAATTTGATATTGTAACCAAAAGATCAATCCTCCCGCTGTGGTCGCCAATTGTTTATGGGTAAAAATCGTTTCTGCCGATTTCAGTAAATTCGGTAAGTGAGTGAGAAAATGGTTCAAACCCTAAACAAATGTGCTGCACGTGAGCACTTTATATATTCGAGAGATCAATCTGTACAAGTCCGGCCTAAACCAAGAAATGGCCGTTCCCGGACTTGCTTCGGTCACAAAGTGGAGGAGAAGGGTTGATTTGGGGAGGGAATCAAAGAAAGGTGTTGAATAATTCTAGGAGAGTAGCGTCTCGAATTGTATCATAAAGTGAAAGCTTCGGAAGCTTGCAAGAGGTGGAAGCTTTTGGGAGAGCTTGCAAAGTTGCCTTTCTGAGAGTGTAGTATTTTTCTCTCCCGACCGAGACTTGTTGTCTGGTGGAAATAGGTAAGACCTATTTATACAAGTCGAGATTGAAACGTACCCCTGGCCTCATGAAGGAAGAGAGTAAAGGGTGAAATAATGGGAGGAGGTGGTAACCGCATGGTGTTAATGGGTGAAAACGTTTCCACAATTATTTCCTCTTTTATTTGACCGCTTTATTCCTTTTCACGCTTTCTTAATGTAAGCGTAGTGTACGTTGCATCTTTGTGACCGCCAAACCAAAACCCTAGAAAGCATCCCCGGTTTGTGTTGATGTCTCGAGTGTTGGTTGCATCTTGAGTGCAAGTGGTGTTGCTAGGGATGCATGTGGCATGTGCCAATGGCATGTGCGGAATGCCTTCGTTGCGAGTTGCACCTCGAGCATAGGTGGCAATGCCAGAGCTGCTAGTGGCGTGTGTGGCATGTGCCAATGACGTGTGTGGAATGCCTTGGCGGTAGATTGCACGGTTTGCAAGTTAGGCTACCAGCGTGTGTGTTTGGCATGTGCCAACGGCATGTGCGGAATACCTTGGTGGTAGGTTGCACGATTTGCAAGTTAGGCTACCAGCGTGTGTGTTTGGCATGTGCCAACGGCATATGCGGAATACCTTGGTGGTAGGTTGCACGGTTTGCAAGTTAGGCTACCAGCGTGTGTGTTTGGCATGTGCCAATGGCATGCGTGGCCGTTAGGGTTGTGGCCTTGGTATAAAAAGCTACCAGCGAGCATGTTGGCATGTGCCAATGGCATGCGTGGCCATTAGGGCTGTGGCCTTGGTAGAAAAAGCTACCAGCGAGAATGTTGGCATGTGCCAATGGCACGTACGACCATGTTGACCTAGTTGCAAGTCTTGCAAGCCTAGGGCGCTATATTTGGCATGTGCCAAAGGCATAGCGGCTTGGGAATATGGCTCGCGGTACGTGTTGGCATGTGCCAATGGCACGTACGGCCATGTTGACCTAGTTGCAAGTCTTGCAAGCCTAGGGCGCTATATTTGGCGTGTGCCAATGGCATAGCGGTTTGGAAATATGGCTTGCGGTACGTGTTGGCATGTGCCAATGGCACGTACGGCCATGTTGACCTAGTTGCAAGTCTTGCAAGCCTAGGGCGCTATATTTGGCGTGTGCCAATGGCATAGCGGCTTGGAAATATGGCTTGCGGTACGTGTTGGCATGTGCTAATGGCACATACGGCCATGTTGACCTAGTTGCAAGTCTTGCAAGCCTAGGGCGCTATATTTGGCATGTGCCAATGGCATAACGGCTTGGAAATATGGCTTGCGGTACGTGTTGGCATGTGCCAATGGCACGTACGGCCATGTTGACCTAGTTGCAAGTCTTGCAAGCCTAGGGAGCTATATTTTGCATGTGCCAAAGGCATGGCGGCTTGGGAATATGGCTCCCGGTACGTGTTGGCATGTGCCAATGGCACGTACGGCCATGTTGACCTAGTTGCAAGTCTTGCAAGCCTAGGGCGCTATATTTGGCGTGTGCCAATGGCATAGCGGCTTGGAAATATGGCTTGCGGTACGTGTTAGCATGTGCCAATGGCACGTACGGCCATGATGACCTAGTTGCAAATCTTGCAAGCCTAGGGCGCTATATTTGGCGTGTGCCAATGGCATAGCGGCTTGGAAATATGGCTTGCGGTACGTGTTGGCATGTGCCAATGGCACGTACGGCCATGTTGACCTAGTTGCAAGTCTTGCAAGCCTAGGGCGCTATATTTGGCGTGTGCCAATGGCATAGCGGTTTGGAAATATGACTTGCGGTACGTGTTGGCATGTGCCAGTGGCACGTACGGCCATGTTGACCTAGTTGCAAGTCTTGCAAGCCTAGGGCGCTATATTTGGCGTGTGCCAATGGCATAGCGGCTTGGAAATATGGCTTGCAGCACGTGTTGGCATGTGCCAATGGCACGTACGGCCATGTTGACCTAGTTGCAAGTCTTGCAAGCCTAGGGCGCTATATTTGGCGTGTGCCAATGGCATAGCGGCTTGAAAACATGGCTTGCTGCGACGCGTTTGGCATGTGCCAATGGCACGTACGGCCATGTTGACCTAGTTGCAAGTCTTGCAAGCCTAGGGCGCTATATTTGGCGTGTGCCAATGGCATAGCGGCTTAGTTTGGCATGGTTTCCAATGAGTGCGATATGTAGTTTGGTTTTGCATTCATTTGTGGTGCGCGAGTGTGCGGCTTGGTTTTGGCGTTGTCGCCATGGTGTGCAGATGTGCGGCTTGGTTTGGCATCTTCTTTGCCATGGTGCGCGTGTGCGGCTTGGTTTGGCATTGTTGCCATGGTGCGCAGTGTGCGGCTTGGTTTGGCATTGTTTCCATGGTGCGCAGTGTGCGGCTTGGTTTGGCATTTTGCCATGGTGCGCGAGTGTGCGGCTTGGTTTGGCATTTGGTGCCATGGTGCGCGATATGCGGCTTGGTTTGGCATTGTTGCCATGGTGCGTGATGTGCGGCTTGGTTTTGGAATTAGGGTTACGTGTTGAAAACCTAATCCGGTATTTTGAAAAAATACCCCTATTAATTATTTACACCTGAGTTAAATGCTCTTAGTTAATGTGTTGCGGGTAACACTAGGTCATGGGGTTTTACGATTTTGCCCCTTGTTTAAAAACCACCATCAACACTTATTTAATTTAAAACTAACCTGTAACCACCTATATATATATATATAACCACCACCTCCTCCCACCACCGCCGCCCACCACTACCACCTCCGACTACCACCACCACTAACCACCACCACCTCTATATATATAACTTAATTTAAATCATTAACATATTTACTCTTTTACCTAATTAAAATTATAACTAATCTACAACTTCTTCTTCCTCTATTCTACAATTTTTCTTCTTCTCTTCTTCATCAATTTATGATCATCTAACCCCGATCATATACAAATCTAATCAAAATCATCAAATTTTTAGCCTGGACGATTCATTGAATTTTCATCGTCGATTAATCAATCTTTTATAAACAAACCTATCCATAAGTATTTTCCCACAAACCCATAACTTCTAATTCGTTTTTGATTGAAATTTTGAGCAAAGTAGTCATCAAAATATGGTTTAAATGGAAGTTACAAAGTGGCATGTTCGGTTAGGAATAGTTTAAAAAAAAACTAGTTTGCTAACCGAACATTCTCGAAACCAAGAACACGAAGAACACTTCGGTTATCACGAATTAATTTTTTCTTAACCGAACTCAGAGTTCGGTTGGTTCGCAAAGAAGGCTAAAACTATTTTCTAACCGAACTTTACCAATATTACAAAAAAAAAACAATCAAATGTATCCGAACTGTGCTTGTTTTCCCACTATGTTGATTTTTGATTTAACCGAACTTTGCCCACTATGTTCGCTTGGTTCGCAAAGAAGGCTAAAACTATTTTCTAACCGAACTTTACCAATATTACAAAAAAATAAAAAAAAAAAATTCCAATGTAACCGAACTGTGTTATTTTGCCCACTATGTTGAGTTTCAATTTAACCTAACTTGTCCCACTAGGTTCGGTTTGTTCGCAAAAAACCTTGACAAACCGAACACTTAACTAATTGTGTGTAGTTCGGTTAGATATTGGTTGGTATGAAGTTTTCGAAACAACCGAACTTTGTACACTAATATGCAATCTTATTTTACATAAGTTCGGTTAGCTATTGGTTGCAAACTAACCGAACTTATAGACCCTAAAGTTCGGTTACATTTCGGCCAAACCGAACATAACACTGTAATCCTATTTACAAAGTTCGTTAACATGTCCGTTAACCGAACTTCAAAAAACCTCCATTCACTACAAGAAAATCAGTGTATTGCAACACCTCACTTATGTAGCAAGAACCCATGTTTCATGTAGCAAAAACCTATTGCCACATAAATGTTTTTTGCCACGCCTATGGCAACAGCCTAGGTGGCAAGAAATTATTGCCACACCTTAAATACACTGTAGCAATAGCTAGTTTTTTTGCCACACCAAATAGTGAGGCAATAATATGCCGCAAAAAGGTAACTTTTTATTTAATTATTATTGTTTTTCCTTTTTTATTTTATTTGAAAAATCTGTTGCCACACCAAACTGGTGCGGTAATAACGTGAAGCAAAAAAGTTTTATTTTTAAATTTTTAATTATATTCCTTTTAAAACATTTTCGCCACACCACATGAGTGCAGCAAAAAGACACTTGCCTGCCGCAAATACGTTTTTAGGGATCACTGTAATCATGTACAATTTGTACACAGTAAACAAATTTTTATGAAAGCATTTCTAACTAAAAATTGAATTCAAACAAAGAATTCCAAATATATAATTAAGAAAAAATGTATGTTACAAAGTAGGGAGGTAAATCAAAATTTACAATAAGAAAAAAACAGATTAATTTACATAATTTTTGACCTTTAACATTAACCGGGTCACTCGAATATACTTCAAACTAGACATAATCCATGCTAAATCCATCCCGTGTGTCTATTCCATCGCCACGTTCCGGCTAAGCAAAGAAACAAACACCACCAAGGAAAAAGAAATCAAGAAATAGCACAGAATATCATCAAGTCTAATGGAAGCTTGAGTTGTACGAGAAATATCATACAAACATGCAGATAAGCATCATACTAACATACCGATAATTTTTACGTGTTATTTAAGAGATTGTTCGAATACTATGAATTCAAGATCAAGAAAGAGATACACGATCTTTTACGGCTGCTCCCCAGGTCTAACGAGTTATTCCTCGTATCTGTAAGGCTGCTCCAAAGATCTGTAAGGTTCCTGCTAAGGTGCAATAGTTACTGCCCATGTATGCAAGGTTGTTCCCCATTTTGTTCCCTCATCCGCCTAATAGAACCTTCCTCTCGCTCTTTCGTCTGTCTTTTAAGATTTTCGTTCTATCAGAACTGGAGGACGTAGATACTACGTTTACAAATATTTCATCACTGATAGGTTGTAGGTTACCATCCTCATCCAACCTAGATGGTTCCCTCATTTGGACCTACATGTATCATAAAACTTTTAGGTTAAAGGATCTAATCTCCTAAGAGTAAAATGTTCATAAAATGTTCATAAACTTTGCTACTTAATCACACGGACTTTAACAAACACATCACCGTCAGTCGGTGGGTTACGTCCAATCTCTTGGGCCTGTACAAATTTCATCACTAACAATGAAATGATCTGTGGCAATTGACAGCATTCATCACTAACAATGAAATGATTTATGGTAATTGATAGCAAAACTCATATGAAAAATTGCATAAAAAGAATATCTGAAAATTTTAAAGAGCAAAAAAAAAAAAAAAAAAAAAACGATGGCACTATCCAATGTCTAGTAGCATATGGTATTCCCATTCTTGACAAGGTTTGCAATGTACAACTAAGGCAGTT
Source organism: Papaver armeniacum (assembly GCA_023531295.1). NCBI lineage: Eukaryota > Viridiplantae > Streptophyta > Magnoliopsida > Ranunculales > Papaveraceae > Papaver > Papaver armeniacum. The sequence continues at coordinate 56,198 of JAJJWW010012983.1, forward strand.
GGATGATCAAGAAGTGATAACAGGGACGAGCCAAGACATTTACTTGATGGGGTCAAATGCATTTCCTTTCCAACATTTATTATTTTATTATTTTGATCCATAATTATATTACAATTTAAAGTAATTAGAAAGCTTATCTAGTGTAAGTCCTTACCGTTTTCGTGATCAAGCATCCTTTAAAGGCTATGACAACAATCTTGGCGAATGATTTGTGCTCACTGATGCCAATAGCTCAATCATCTATGTCAGAATAACTTAAGAAATCTGTGTTTAGCACCCAATGACTGAATCTATGAATCACCCTGAAATAACAAATCAAATATATATACATATTACATACAACCATTTGTTGTTAGTATAGCATTTGTTAGCGGAGATGATGTGTGTTCATTTATATTGCTACTGTATTATTTTAAAGGCGACGATTGCAAATTTATAATACAACTACTCCATAACTCTCAATGGACAACCTCCAGCAATGTACCCACTGAAAAATCCAGATTAAACACCTATTAAGCTTAAGAGATTAATAGTTTATCAGTTTAGCAATCAAATCTGATAAGAATATCAACCCTAAGATCAAATACTAAACCTTGAATAACTTCAAAGTTCCAAACTAAAACTGACTGTAAAGACCAACTTAAAGTACCGTAAATTGCATTAGTTCTGAATCAAAATATCATACAATGCAAACAATTTACTCTCAATCTTTTCATAAAGATCAACTAACCACTCTAGAATTATAATGAATCGGAGAAATCTCCAGACAGAATCAAAATATGATTTTAGTGCTACAATAACAAGCATACACCAGAAAATATCAGACTTAGCACAATGAAAAGAAATTTAAATTGACTCATCTAAACACAGCCAAGTCAAAGGAATTTCCAACCATTGCTTAAAACATAACCAGAGTACAGCATATTCTCAATTGGATGTGGAACAAGATACAAAACCATAATACAAAAAATAATTCTCAAGAACACTACAGAAAATAAGTGATACCGAATTATCATGCAATAATTTCTGGAGCTCATCATGATAATTATGAAAATTGAAAGCCCCTTTCGAACTAATCATGATGATTACGGAAACAAAAATCTACTCAGTGGACGATCAGTAAACACACCAAAACAGAATAAACAAAACCCTATAAGAATAAAATAGGGATTTCAAACTTACTCTTCTTCAAATTGCATCATCGGAAAGAAGCCCTAAAAAACTAAACATAAAACCCAAATTAAAAATAAGAACCATCTTGAACTTGAAATTGAAATTTTAGAGAGAGATGAGAAATTAACCTGCTGTAAGTCTCTAGAGAGTGTCGAAAACAAAAACCCCATATCAACCGGAGGTGTTATGCAGATCTCCAAGAAGATCTGAGAACAAGCCAAGAAGGTGATGAAGGTTTCGGAGAAGATGGGGGTTTCGAGGGAGTTTGTATTTGAGAGATGGAAAACTGAAAAAAAATTAATCGAGAAGATGCGAAAAGTTTGGGGGTGTGGCCGGATATTATGGAAATTAGTTTTTCACAAAAACTCAAAGGTAAATTAAGCGAATATTACAAATGTAAATTTCGTTTTCTCGAAAATAAAAATAAAAAGAATTTAAAAATATTTTTAGCCTCACGTATATGACGGAAAAGGGGAGTTCATGGTTTAATAATTATATTTTTCCGTATTTTTATAGCTGTTGCAACACCTATGTGGAAAAAACTTGAAATATTGCGACATCGTCAAACAATACGAGGCAAAAACTTATCATTTGCCTCGTCTATTCTTTAATGTGGCAAAAGATCTGACTTAATGCCACACCTATAGTGCAATGAGGCTAAAACCTCTCTATTGCCACATTATTTATGGATGTGTGGCAAAATAGTGTGGCAATAGACCCCTTTTCTTGTAGTGATTATTGGAGAGTTCGGTAACCTGCGTGTTTAGAAAAAGTAACCGAACTACACTTTCAGATGAGTTCGGTTACATGTTCTTCACACAAGGTAACCAAACAAGCCCAAATCTACTTAACAAATTCACATTTTTTTGAAAATTTGGACCAATTCAACCAACATTATCTAAGTTTATAGCATACCTGGGTACCCAGATAGTCTTCCTCCGGTTGTGGATGGTAAAATCCATCATTTTCATCTTGAGATTGGCTTTGGGGAAGAATACATTCACCATCTAAGAAATAATTCATCACTTGAATAGTCTAGCTTAGTGAACTCAAAAGAAAATTTATTTCCATGTTTTTCTTCTTCATCTTCTCTAACTTTTCTCTCTCAATAATTCTACTTCTTTTTTAAAAATCTGATTTTTTAATCTCAAATCTTTATTCAAAATAATTTCACTAATCACACTAACTAATATTAACACTAACTAATCATTAACCAAAAATAATCAGAGGGTAATTTAGGTATTATCATAAATATCTAGATAAGGGGTGACCTAGATTTACTTCTAATATCTTACCCAAAATAAAAGAATGGTCCCCCCCAAAAAAGGCAGGTCCCCAAAAAATGGTTCTTAGATGGTGAATGTATTCTTCCCCAAATCCAATCTCAAGATGAAAACGATGGATTTTACCAACCACAACTAGGAGGAAGACTATTTGGGTACCCGGGTATGCTCTAAACTTAGATAATGTTGGTTGAATTGGTCCAAATTTTCAAAAAATGTGAATTTGTTAAGTAGATTTGGGCTTGTTCGATTACCTTGTGTGAAGAACATGTAACCGAACTCATCCGAAAGTGTAGTTCGATTACTTTTTCTAAACACGCAGATTCCGAACTCTCCAATAATGGAGGTTTTTTGAAGTTCGGTTAACGGACATGTTCCGAACTTAGTAAATAGGATTACACTTTGTTATGTTCGGTTTGGCGAAATGTAACAGAACTTTAGGGTCTATAAGTTCGGTTAGTTTGCAACCAATAGCTAACCGAACTTACGTAAAAATAAGATTGCACATTAGTGTATAAAGTTTGGTTGGTTCGCAAACTTCATACCAACCAACTATCTAACCAAACTTACGTACAATAAAATTTGATTTAGTATACGTGAAGTTCGGTTAGTTGTCAACTTGCTTTACAAACCGAACTCTGAGTTCGGTTATCCCGATAAAATTATTATGTAATCAAACTTATTTGTGATTGCAATTGATGTTGTTCCATTTCTTGTAGATTGAATGTCAACCTATACCAATGTATAATCAACCTTCTCCGGTTGGCATATTTTTTGAAGATACATCGCATCACTATGTCAATGATTTGGTTTTTGATAAACCTATTGATGCGAAGAATTGGGCTAGAGAGCATGCCAAGAAAGCCATGTGTGTATTAGTTTTGAATGGAAAAGAAATCCAAACTCGTTTTGAAATGGTTGGTGAGAGAAGTGGAGATCTCGATGTTAGTCACAAGAGGAAGGGTTATGTTTATAAAGGAAAGACGACGAGGAAGAAGACAACGTGCTCAAACAAAATTAAATGTACGTTCAATCTAGTATTTAGTAAGTGTAAAAAAAAGAATGGATGGGTTCTATCTATGTATGGATAAGGTGGCAGGTCATGATCATAACCACCCTTGTCCGGGTGATCTTGAAGGACATGCAATGGCCGCAAGGCTCACTCCTCAAGAAATGGAGAAAATAGCTAAATTTAGGAGAATGGGAATTTCACCACTTAACATGCTTCTCTTACTAAAGGATGATAACAAGGATAATGTATGATCTTTGACCACTATTAACAATGCAATTGAGACAATTAAAAGGAATGAATGGAAGGATAGACAAGTGATGCAACAATTGTTTTTTTGCGCTAAAGAGAAAGGCTACGTGGTTCAAAAGAAGGTAGGTCCAGAAGATGAAATAATGCATCTCTTCATTGCGCATCCGAAGAGTGTTCAATTGGCTCAATGATTCCATAAAGTTCTTATAATGGATTTCACTTACAAGACTAACAAATACGAGATGCCATTGTTGAACATTGTTGGTCGTACCTCGACGAAGTCACCGTTTACCGTTGCTTTTTGTTTTCTAGAAGATGAGCAAGAACCAAGTTACACTTGGGCGCTACAACAAGTGAAGGACATATACCGAGATGATGATATCCCTGCGGTTATAGTGACGGACAACGATGTAGCATTAATGAACGCAATAGAGAGAGTCTTCCCATTAGCACATAATATGCTTTGTACGTTCCATATATGGTTTAATGTGATGAATAGGTGCAAGCCTCAAATTTGTCCACCAAAGAGGAAAGCATTTGAAGAGATTAGTAAGCTATCAGAAGATGTGCAAGAGGATGCAAAAGAGGAATTCGATATACAATACATTATAAATCACGCTAAATGGGTTGCTTTCTCTGGTGAATGGGAGTCATTGACTTGGTCTCTCACCGAAGAAGAGTATAATCTAAATCTGCAAAGCATTTATCGAACATTTGTCTAGCCCCGAATATCCGAGGATATTGTAACGTATGTGGTTAAGCAATGGTTGGAACCGCACAAAGAGCACTTCGATTATGCATTTACCAACCACCATAAACACTTTGGGAATCAAGCGACAAGTTTGGTGGAATTGGCTCACCACAGGTTGAAGAGAATTCTTTTTGGATGTATCGATAATTTTGTTGACTGTGTTTAAAGCAATGGAGAATTACTTCAACCGCGAGATTGATATAATTAAAGAGAAGTTTCAAAAAAGCCGCATCATGAAGTACAAAAGGATTATACAAAAAGATGGTAACATCAATAAAATGGAGGACCTTCGGTTGTTCAAGGGACTCCATTATAATGTTTCGCGTGCTTGCATTAAGAGGTTAATGGTAGAGGTGAATTTGATTGACATATGGGGAACCAAGCCGGACGAGGTGTGTGTTTGAAACATGATGAAGTCTATGGGACTCCCTTGTCGTCATATGATAGTTAAGTATGAACATGGCATAATCCCTCTAAGCTATATAGATACATATTGGCAACAATTAAGTTTTTTCCCTCCTCCAAAGGGCGATGTTGGAGAAGAGTTTGGTGACAATGAGATGGGAAGAATCGTTATCGAGATGTACCGGAACATGAACAAACTCGATAAGAAAATCTTTTGGGATGACATGCGGCCAATTGTTTATCCACACACTTCGGAGAATGTGCACGAACCGAAAAAAAGGCAAGGGAAAAGGTAGGCCAATCACCAAAGAAACAAAAAAATAAGTAACAGAATATTCAAAGGTGTTGGCTAAGAGTAAAATTGAAATGACCCCTTTTACTAGAGATACTTGTGGGCATGAGCATACCGCGGCGAAGTACCAAGAAGATTCTAAAAAAGGTCTAGGAATATTATGGAAAAGGGCGAAACAAGTGAACGGGATATGAAGAAAAAAGGACCGATGTTACGCTCGCAACCAACCCCACCTACTCCATCGGAACCTAGCCAACCAATTCAACGAGACGTGAAGCTTAAGGCTCAAATATGCTGCATCCAAGAAAGAAGTCGACCAATTGATGATACACCGCCTTTTTTTTGATAAAAGGTACTTGGGAGAGATACCTCCATACATTAAAAGTACGTCATATCCACCGATGACGTCCCTCTGGATGGTAATTGCGGATTCCACGTTGTCGTACAACAACTAGGGCCTTTCACTGAAGGTGTGAAGCTGTATAATGATAATCAAATCACTTATGTCCGGCAAAGGTTGTTGATGAAGTTAAAGGACAAACCGGGATTTTACAAGACAATGTTGTCTGATGGGGATGCTAGTCTCACTGTGCAGTTTTTTAGGTATCAAATGCGTCTCCACAGGGGGATCCAATCACAAGGGATCATTGGATGGGCATGGAGATATGTGGGCACTTAATCTCCGAAGCATTCAATTACGTGGTTCACTATTTCTCAAAAGGTGCTAGTTTCACATACACTCCAAAAACAAAAATATGTGTCGAGCAACTTAGACGTAGGAGAGTGGTGATTGCGTTTGTTAACAATAACCATTTTATAGGCCTCCGGTTAGAAGACGATTGTCCACTGCCTCCGATATGCGGACACTCTTATTGGAATGGATTTAACCCCGACACAATGTTGGGTTGGTGGATTATGTACGAGCATAACATGGAGATGTGGAAAATTTTGAAGGATTCGGAAAAAATCATACACGAAGGTTCAATTTCCCTTGCGGATGATTAAATGTACCATTAATTAACTAAGTATGCTTTGAACATCAACATAAGAATCAAAGATTGTGTTTTTTGGAATTAGGTCTTATTTTTGGGTTATGCTTCGAACATTTTCATAAGTATTAGAGATTTTTATTTTGGAACTTTTTTTTTCATATTGGAACTTAATTACATGACATCGCCGAACAGTGAGACAACAAGACTTAAGTTCGGTTAGGAAATGAAATTAGAGGACATTGCCGAACTAAAACTAAAGCTACATAACATTTAATATCCGAAACGCGTTATGAAAAAGTCTTTAAGGATGCGGAAATGATCTTCATATTTGAAATCCTTTCTCTTTCATCTTCGCTATTCGTTTTTTGATGTTAATATGATTTCGGCGAATCCTTCACCCCTAAGTCGATACCGCCTTACAATACGAAATAAAGCCATAAATTCCCATTTGTATCTCTAATCTTTACGAATCGAATGAAAAAAGCTATATGATCACGGTTATGAGGGTTTGTTGTGTCGGAGCGAGAATTTTTCATGAATTTTTCCCAATAAATTTGACTCATAATACCATTCATTCTTCGTTCTTCACCCTCTTTGGATAGTATAGTATGTAGTTTCTGCAAAGAGAAAGATCTTCATCTAGAGTAAATTTAGGAGTAGTATTTGCCATTTTTAGAAGATTTTGAGACAAAATGTTAACTATGAGACACATATTTATACCATTCGAGGTGTATAACGGCTATAAAAATAGCCGTTACTTGAAATTTATGTCATTAAAATTTACAAATACATAGTTCGTTTACATATGAAATGCATCGACAAAACCGAACTCAGAGGTTCGGTTGGTTCTGCAAATCCAAGGTAACCGAACAGTGCAAACCACCAAATTGCAAAGTTGCAGTGTAATGTTCAGTTACACGGTAAATCATAGCAGGAGGTAACCGAACTTAGGAAAATTATCTCGATTTTTGAGATCCACGAGTGTAATGTTCGGTTACCTGCAAAATAATACTGTAACAAGAACATTACACTGTAACTTTTAAAATATTGTTGTTGTGAGTTCGGTTAGATTGCAAAATCTCCGAACCATCCGAACTTGTGGACAACCAAGTTCGGTTACCTTCAAAATAATACAAGGTAACCGAACATTACACTGAAAAATTTAAAATATTGTTGTTGTGAGTTCGGTTAGATTGCAAATCTGCGAACCAACCGAACTTGTGGACCACCAAGTTCGGTTACCTACAAAATAATACAAGGTAACCAAACATTACACTGTAAATTTTGAAATTTTCTTGTTGTGAGTTCGGTTAGATTGCAAAATCTGCGAACCAACCGAACTTGTGGACCACCAAGTTCGGTTACCTGCAAAATAATACAGATTATTATTCGGTTACCTGGTAAAATTTTCTAGGTAACCGAACTAAAACTACACTAAGGCCGGTTTATGAACCCATAAGTTCGGTTGCCTGCAAAAAAATTGCAGGTAACTGAATATAACTCTGTAACTTCTGAAAAAAAATTTGTAGCTGAGTTCGGTTAGGTTACAAATTTGCGAACAAACCGAACTTAATAACATCCGAGTTCGGTTGTTTACGATATTTAGTCTACTAACCGAACTACCTAATTGTTTCTTAAAAATTTGAATGTAATGAAACACTTATGAGTCAAAGAGCCGAACTAATCCCTTAAAACACAAATTAAAAACCAAATTATGAAATTCATTTACTAATCCACATAACTAAATGTTGGAAGCACACGAACATAAGAAAACAAACTACCAAATCTGCAATAAAAAAAGTCTTCCAAATATAAGGAAACAAACTACCAAATCCGCAATAAAAAAATCTTCCAAACATAAGAAAACAAATTACCAAATCCACAATAAGTTTTCTAAACATAAGAAACCAAAGTACTAATTGTTGTAATCACTCATATACCACAACCACTACGAGAAAATTTTCTACTCTTGTGTTTAGGAGCTTTAGGTCATCCATCGTCACTAGGAGTGTCATCTCCACTGCTTTGTTGTTCAACCATCCGACTTGAACCTTCCCCTTCTCGGCGACTCCTCTTCGACGGCATGGTCTGGCTTGGATCAACCTGGCTTGTATCGACAAGGTTGGGATTAAAAACATTAGTCCATTGGTTGTAGAGTTATGTTTGTTGTAGAGTGTCCATCGGCTCTCCACTCCGGATTTTTGCCATCATTTTTTTCAACAATTTAGCACTTGCCTTCACCTTTTCTCATCAAAAACATAAGTAACTATTATTTTTCAATACTTTATAACATTTTGAAAAACAAAAATAAGAGTAAATATCTTACCGCCGAATTCCACAAGATCAAGGCCTCATCACCACACATAGGGGTATGCATCATAGTTTTCTGAGCCTCTTTCTCTATTGTCTTCACTTTTGCTTTATCAGCACGGGCTTGTTGGACATTGTTTATTACACGAGGATGAGAAAAATGTTCATACCATTCCATATATCCCTCGTCGTGACGCATTTGGCTCATCAAACGAATCTTGTAACTCTTCAACTGGAACAAAATAATCCACAAAGTTCTTCCAGTGGTCCAGCGATGGAGCGAGGATCGTATTTGGGGAGAAATTCTTCTCGGTGTTCTTTGTTCCCTCGCTTCTTCACATTGAAGTTGAAGTTTTCCACTTGTGGGACACTTTGGACACAAGAAAGTTGACTTAATACTCTTCGAGGATTATACATTGTACAACCTCCGGGATGAAACAACGGTCCATTATAAGCCGTAACAGGTGAGAAATCAATAACCTCAACATCCTCCTCGTCTTCAACTAATGCAATGGTGTAAGGATGGAAAACCACATCTTCCACTGTTAACTTATCCAATGTGTCCCTCAACTCCAACACCTTTTTTTTCCTATTCTTTTCTGTGAGTTCAAAAATTCATATTTACCAGCTGTAGGCTTCCCATAAGGCAAGGAGTGTGAGCATAAGACAATTGCAGTTTAGGGAAGTGGTCGTACACCCAAACCTATAAGAAGAGGCAACAAATAATACATTCGCAATATTATTAGTAACAATATACATTCATTCACTTATATATTGAAACACACAAACGATAATTTAACGGGGTACCTGAAAAAGGGTGTATAAGCCTCCAAAATATAGACTCTTAAGCCTCGAAGCTTTTCTGAGTTCCTCTTGAACGAATGAAAGAACCGCAATGCCCCAAGAGTAGTTGTTCACCTCATTCAGGGGGTCCAATAGCTGGAGGTAATGAGCATTTACCATGTGACTTGAACTATCGGAGAAGAAAATGGTTCCTAGTTGATATAACAAATAAGCGAGTCACATGGTGCTTAATCTTTCTCTCTGTCATCACCAACTTTCCTTGGTAACCAAATCTTTCGTCCCTGAAAACTTATCAAACAAGGTTTTGAGCTTGATCTTTTTCAACTTCTTCTTGTACGTGTGGTCTTCCTCAAACTCATTATACTCATCACCTTCCTTAGGCTCTTTGTTAGCTCGTCTAAACTCACATTGTGCCTTTTTATCGCTCCATCCTAGACACCTTTCGAATAGCTTTTCAAGAAGTTCATAACTCATCGAGGGATCGTATCCATCTCGAACACTTGTTCCCGTAATTGGTAGGGATGTGATTCTAAAACAATCATCCGGAGTTATTATTATCTCACCAAAAGGTAGATGAAAGGTATCCGTCTCGAGGATAAGACCTCTCGGCAAATGCGATATTGATGTGACATCAAATTTTTGGTGCGCATGTTGTATCCCATTCCATAGTACACAATCAAATACCGCCAAGCGGACTTCATCACACTCATTTTATATATTCCATATCTTGTTCTTTTGACGCTTCAAAACACGAACAACATTATTATGATCCTACAAAAGCAACATCATATCTTATATACTAATATATATAGAAAAGAACAATATATGTCAAAATATAATAAAATGACTGAGAAATATTGATGGTTAAGATTGAACCATACCTTTGTCGCAAAGATCTTGGCAGCCCATGAGTTTTTGTAGCCCATCAATACCTCCCGCCATCTCTTGGAGTACCATAAGTTGGCTTCTTTGGAGGCAAACACAAATTGTCATTAGGAATGTATGAATATCTAGCACAAGTCTTTTTAGGCGTCTTTCTAGGTTTCTTTCCCACTATTTCTACTTGTGCCTCTTCCTCTTCGTCTTCCTCTTCATCCAAGTCCTCCTCTGATTCATCATCATCCTTATCTTCATCTTCCTCATCTTTTTCACCGTCATCATTGTCACCCTCATTTCCTCCTCCTTCATCCCGGTTCACCATCATTGCCACCCTCAATTCCTCCTCCTTGATTTGGTTCACCATCATTGGCACCCTCATATCCTTCTCCTTCATTTGGTTCACCTTATCCACCTTAATGATGTTCTTGATCGCCCATCTCTTCCACGATCTCTTCATTAACTTGTTGGATTACATTGTCAATATTATCTCTATTAACACCATCTTGGATGACAACACCCGGTAATGACCCACCTCTACACTTAGCATTTTTGGTTCCACGGTTACAGGCATCACAATATACTTTTCCTCGAGGCGTGGGAGTTCTCAGATCTTCCAGTAAAGGTTGGTTTGATTTTTTGCCTCTTCCACTAATCAAGAAAACAAAAGATATTAGCTTAACCGCTAAATGATTCATTAAATCAGATGCAACATAAGGGTTCTCAGCGTAAGGTTTGGTTAATAGCAAAAGTTCACGAAAAATAGGCCAACTCTAATTTTGTGTTCCATAGTATAGTTCGGTTATCAAAGGTTTTTTACGAACAAACCAAACTCAACATTGGTCAATATTAATGAAGAGTTCGGTTTGTCAAGGTTTTTTGCGAACAAACCGAACTCCACATGTATGCAACTACTGAAGAGTTCGGTTTGTCAAGGTTTTTTGCTAATAAACCGAACTCAACATGTATGCAACTCAACATAGTTGGACAAGTTCGGTTAAATTGAAACTCAACATATTGGGAAAAATAGCATAGTTCGGTTATATTGAAAAAAAAAAAATCGGTAAAGTTTGGTTACTAAATAGTTTTATATTTTTATGCGAACAAATCGAACAAAATAGCACAGTTCGGTTACATAAAAACTCAAAATAGCGGGCAAAAAAGCAGAGTTCGGTTACATGTGAAAAAAAAATTGTTGTAAAATTGGTTAAGTTCGGTTAGAAAAAAGTCTTAGGCTTCTTTGCGAACTAACCGAACTGGAAGTTCGGTGACCTAGTTTTGAATCCTATAGAACCGAACTATTCTTCGTGTTCTTCCTTTCAGGAAGTTCGGTTAACAAACTAGGGTTTTTTAAAAATTCGTCCTAACCGAACAATGCACTGTAACTTCCATTTGAACCCTATTTTGATGATTTATATTCAATTGATGCAATGAAAATCAAATTAAAAGTTATGGGTTTGTTGGAAAATACTGCGGATTGGTCCCATGGCGAGAATCGGGCTTCTTGGCTTGCGTCTTTGATACTCGATGATGCCTCTAACTTAGGTTCCACTTCTTCCTCAATTTGAACTTGTTTGTGATGTGCTAGATGTCCTAATGCGGGACCTGTTCCTGGGAGTCTTTTGGTTTGCTTTCGAAGAACCATTCTTATAGTCGATTGATTAATCGACGATGAAAATTTTATGAATCGACGATTAATCGATGAAGACGATGTTGAAAGGAAGAAGAAGAAATTTTTTTCTCTCCCAAAAACTGTTTGTGCGGCTAGGGTAGGGTAGGAAGAAGAAGAAAACTGATTTTGATTTTTTGTTAATATATTAGATTAGGTTAAATTTATATTTTGGTAGTTATTAGTTTAGTTATAATCTCAATTAGGGTTAGGGGCAAATTAGTAATTCTACACTTTAGGATATCCCTTATAAGTATAGGGTAGATGGCCTTATAAAACAATGGTCCCTCAAAAAAAAAAAAAAAAAAAAGGCTGGTCCCCTAAAAAAAACGGTTCAAATTCTATTTCGTGCATTTAGTTCAACAAATGTGATCAGCCCACCTAGCCTAAGACTCTTAAGTATTTGTGTCACATCTCCGATTCACCAAGTGTACAATCAATTAGTATGACAAAGCTAATAAAGGGTAAGTTCTGTTCTATGAATCAAACGAAACAACAATAAATATCAAAAATTATTTCAAAAAATTGGTGTCCAGAACTAAACATATTGTCCAATTTACAAGTGTATGTACGATAGATAAAATGACATATTTCCAAACTAAAAATTAGCAAGTTAAATTTTGGCTCCACCATTGGTGTCTTCCATGAGATATTAATAATTCGTGTGACGTTGTTTCGTTTGTACTTATTATGACTCGGGAAACCGAACTTTGGCTCACACCTTTTGTGCCTAGGCGCGTCCACGGCGCCCGTGGAGACTAGGAAAAACAAAATAGTCAAAGGTAACGGCTCACGCCTTTTTCCCCTCACTGGTGAGGCGATCCCTTTACGCCTCGTGCGCCTAGGCAAGCGCTTGCCTTTCACAACATTGAAAAAGGCTGCTACTCAGATGGATTGATTTCTACACAAAGTAATTTCGGAGTTTCATCCTTTCGCGTCTTGAAATCTTATGATGTTTATTCATTTTATGTTCCATAATGAAATCTTCTTCTTCTTTTTTCCACAACTGCTCCATGAGTTCTTCTCCAATCCATCTTGGGTTTTTCCTAAGTTCTTCGACTGCATCATACTTCCCTTGCAGAAAGTCTTGATGCAAACTGAATAATTTATCAGCCGCCTCCAGAAGTGATGGATTTGGTCCAAGAGTGTATTTCAAGGAAATACTGAGCGTCTCATACATCAGAATTACCACATGCCCAACCGTGCAGGAATCTTTTCTCTGTAGAAACAAATCTAGGATATCTTCAGCCATTTTCTCGACTTTTTCATACTTGACTTTCCCAGCAGTTAGTCTGATATACTCTGCTCGGTGGGAATAACAATCTGCGGCAATCATCTGAAGTTTTACACATCGAGAGAGAATGAGAGAGATGCCTTCTGCCAATAGCGATACAACATCTGGTGCCAATTCAGTTGCCGGCATATCCTTTGTGCAAACAGATTTCTTATCAGCTTCTTCTCCAAGATCCATCTGAGACTTCAAGTGCATATATATCATCTTAACGAAATCTTCTCTTCAGAGTTTGAACAAATCGATCGAGAATAACGGGCACCTTCCTTTTCGGAATAATATACACCTTCCTTTTCGGTATAATATATGAGTAGAAAAACGGGAATAACAAGCTTTATATACCGCTAGAACAATACCAAGGCAAGAACACCGTCGTCTGGCTCTCTGCAAACAAGGAAAGAACACCATCGTCTAGCTCTGCGAACCCTGGTGCGATCTCCCATCTCTCTCTTTTATTCATGTCGATGCCCACCATCCATTTTCGTGGAGAAAAAGAAGGAAAGATAGACCATGGAAGCGAAGGTGTTGTCGGTTCAGCTGCTGAAGATATCGATCTTGGTTCCTTTTCTTTCTCTTATGTTATTGATCTAACTTGCTGTTTTATCAATCTGAAATTTTCCTAGGGTTTGATTTTTCCTAATATTATTATTAGTTGTCTGTTTAAAACAAGAATGTGCATAATCTAATATTTTTCCTAGGATCCTATAATTTAGGATCTTATTTTACGTGGCTATTTTACAGTTAACTGATGTGCATGGGTGACCACAGGTGATCAGGAAACCAAGAATGTGCCAGAGCCTTCCTCACTGGTCCCTGAAAGTACGTGCAAGAAATGTGGAAGAATCGGTGATCACTTGTCAATAGATTGTCTTTATGGAATTGGTAAGCTGGCAAGTAAGTATATCCACAGCACTATCCGTGTCAGAAACCTCGCAGAAGACACTTATAAGTCAGACTTGGAATGTCTATTCGGTACCTATGGGCCAGTTGCTTTAGTTTTTGAGCCTGGAGTGCAAAGGGAGGGCAAGAGAGATCAAGGTTTGATAGCTTTCGAGAACAATGAAGATGCACAGATTGCAATTGAGAAGCTCAATGGGTACACTTTTAACAACCGAGTTCTTACAGTCGAGTGGGCAACGAATGTACCAGAGAAAACGAAGAATGTACCAGAACCGTCCATACTGGCGCAGGAAAATGAATGCAAGAATTGTGGGAAGATTGGTGATCACTTGACAAAAGATTGTCGTTACATCAAGGGGAAATTGATAAAAAAGTATGACCAAAATACTATCCTTGTTAGAAACCTCGCTGAAGACACTGAACGTTCAGATTTGAAATGGCTATGCCGTACTTATGGGCCAGTTCATAGTGTTTTTTATCCTGGAATGCAAAATGAGGGAATGAGAGATCTAGCTTTGGTAGCCTTTGAGAACAAGGAAGATGCACAAATGGCAATTGAGAAGCTCAATGGCTCCACTTTTAACAACCGCGTTCTCACAGTCGAGTGGTCTAAGAGTGTACCAGACCGGTCACCGGCGCAGGAGGAAAAAAGGTGCAGGAGTTGTGGCGAGATCGGTCGCCACTTGACGAAATATTGTCAGCATGCAATTAGAGGTAGGCTGGTAGCTAAGCATGTCGAGAACACCATCCGTGTTGCAAGCCTCGCGGAAGACACTGACAGGTTAGACTTGATAGAGCTATGTTCAACTTATGGTCCAGTTGATCGTGTTTTTGAGAAGAAAGATTACATTGCGGTAGCCTTTGACAATAAGGAAGATGCACAAATGGCAATTGAGAAGCTCAGTGGCTCCACTTTTAACCACCGCGTTCTCGCGGTCGAGTGGTGGGCAGAGTGGGCTGCAAAACAATTCCCCAGAAATGAATCTTAAGATTTTCTGCGTTATTTGTTGTATATGCGATATCTAATGAACGCATGTCTAAAAAACTTAATCACTGCCCCGATGAATTTTTTCACGAGATAATTCACCGTCAGTTTAAAATCGTTGACTACCACCGGTAAAAAAAAAAATCTGGTTTAATGTGGGGCTGTCGGTTCCGGTGAATCAGAACCGAAATCCGATAATATATCCGGTAACCATCTTCCGTTCTTGAAATGACCAATTTTTCATCTTATTATATTTGATATAAATCTAAGTCTAAATTTCTAATCGATATAATAATGACAACAAATTCAACTACGTTCCTTCCTTGACTGCTTCTAAAATAGAATTTAAACTTCTAAAAGATTGGATGCAGATTCCTAATTGTACAGAAATAACAATTGTTGATGCAGACTACTGCACTCTGAAAAAATCCAAACCGAAGATTCTGATATATGCCATTGCCCTCTGTAAGTCGGCAAGCAAAAAGTCCAGGTCAAAAATTCCACATTTTCCAACTTCAATTAAATCAGCTAGACCACATTCTGAAGAGCATAGCCTAATGGTAATACACATTCAAGACTCGAGGGCTTCTGCCCGAGTAACAGCTAGACCACCTCCACAACTATCTAGCAAATAAGACTTTTGCATTTGGCAGCTATGGTGTCAATATTATCAAATGCAGAAGAAATTCGAGCACCTGTTTCTCAAATAAATCTTCAAGTGTCCTTGGTCAGATGGAGGTAACATTGATGCCGCAGTCCATCTGTATTCACTCCAAGCCCAAATAATGAAGAGCACAGATCACCTGTTCCATGCACTCAAGAATGTGAAGGTGTCTTCCTAATGCAGGTCCTAAGTGTTAACATATAATATCTAAATGAACCCTGGCAAACTTAACGTCCAATTCAGCTTACTCCTCGACTGCCTGCAACTGCAGGCCCGTAAGTTTGATCAACTAGTTCACACGGATGCACAAGGATGATTGAAATAAACCCATCAAAATATTCATCCAGACAAGTATGTTCTTAAAAATTGCCGACATGGAAACTTGACATGGTCAAGCATGTCAGTTCCATCAAAGACTTTGACAGACCCGTGAAGCACACTTTTTTTGCCTTAAAATACACAATGTTAATTACAACTGAACATATACTGCCCTAAGTAATGTGGTGATGTTAACTTCTATCTTTTTGCTAAGCCAACATTGTACTACTATGCCACTGGCCGGGTAATACAACAGGCAAAAAAGATATCCAAATCTGGTACCTATCCAAAGAGACGGCCAAAAACAAAGCAAAAAGGAAACCCCAAAATGAGGCACCCAACCAAAAAAGCCCAAAGACAAGGCTAACTAACAAAAAACTAGAAAACTAGCCAAATCTGTACTACACTACTACTTGCTATGAGTATTTTCAAGACCTGACAGAAAGGGAGTTTTTCATTGCAACTGTCACAAATATCTATCATTCTACTCAACATAGTAACAGTTGCATGAGAAAAGAATGTAAAACATTTGTGTATCATACATCAATTACTACATTGGAGAGTCAACAGAAAAAGAATATCACATTAACTAGATTTTAACTGCATATATATAACATATAAAGAAATTTAAAATGAGACCAAGTTTTTAGTGTCTAGTGAAAAGGGTGAAGGAAACTAACACTACATGGTGTTTGCAGCTTGATCTCAAGGTATGGCAGTTAACTAGGATGGAAAGAAAGGATCTTCTTTGTTCTGGTAGATCCTGAATAACTGCTTCGAGTAGCTTTTAGCCAACCTTTTGCAGTCTTCACGAGCTTTGGCGTCGAATACATCCAACTCCTCCACAGTCTTCTTTAGGTCACCTCTGCGATCCCCATCCATAAGAAACTCGGCGAGTGTACTACCCCTGCTATGGTAGATAACAGTTCAAGTGAGACGCACATGAAAATGGAAAACCGTGAAAAGATCAAATGTTGATTCATCTAATTTTGTTCAGCAATTCCAGTTTTAAACCAAACTGAACCGTATCATTTGGCAGTACAACATTTTAACCAAAAAGAATATAAAATTGAGTAGGCAAATGAAATTAGAAAGCATAAAAATGTAAACCAACATGTTTTGCAGAAAAAAATTACGACATTGTACTAATCACAGATTTATAACGGCAACTGCACATAACTCCATATATCATATCCAACATGTCACCTTGATATGTGCAGATGGTTTCAACCGCTTATTCGACTACTTGGAGCTTGTACTTAGCTACTGAATAGTACCGATTCAATTATAAAGCTTAATGTGCATCCAGTTTTTATAAACAAAATGAAGGAAAAGAGCAGAGGATGCCCAAGCATACCTGAGTGCATCACTGTAATGGAACAACCAATCCGCGGATACGTTTTCTTCAGACCTTTGAAGCCGAAAGAGAGCACAAACGGCTCTCATACAAAGCTCAGCGTCCTCGTCAAATGAAGAAATCATGTCGGCTTCAATTTCCCAATTTATTAGTTTGTATTTGTCCCTAGTCCTATATTTTATCTCCGACTTATCCATAACATCACCAGAAGAATTTTTTGAATCACTAGTACAAGTATTAGAATCTTCTAAAAGAGACTGACCAACAGTTTCACCACCGCTATCTGAAACCCCGTTCACAGAAGGCTTCTTATTCATTTCCAAGTGAATTTGAGATGAAGTTCCATGCTGCAATTTTCTCTCCTCCCAACCAGCCCCTTTCCCTTCTTCAACCTTTTCTCCTCCGCATGAAGAAATGTTCAGAGCAGAGTGTTCGGGCAAGGCAGGTTCCACCTCAGGATATTTATTGATGTCAATGCCATGCCCATTCAGCAGTTTCTTTTCAGTTTGCAACTCAGCCACGTGAGAAGCATTCCTCCCTCCACTGGTTTCAGCATTAGGTCCGTCCGTTGTACTTTTATCACATTGGTTTTTAACATTATCAGTAACTTCACTTTGTACACCCCGAACTTCTGATTCTATCTTCTCAGAAGTTGAGTTTCCATTTTCCATCTTCAGGACTCGACTCTCCAAATCGCAAAACTTCTTCCTCCAGTATTCAGTCTCATCTTCAGCTTTGCTCTTCCCGTGTTCCAAATCCTTTTCTATCATTTTTATTTTCCCCTCCAAGTAAGTGATTGTTTCTTGAGCCCTCTCGTCTTTTTTGCGGCGTAGTCTTTTGTATTTCTTGAACTCATCATCAGCAACAACCTTTCTAGATTCTACGTCCACCAATTTACCCTGCACTTGAACACACTCCATTTTCTTCTTTTCAAGCTCCACAGACATCTCAAGCCACTTGCGTTTGTAATGCTGCAAACTCCTTTCCATTTCAACCATTCGTTCCTTAGATTTTGTCGATTTAGCTTCTCCAGAACATCTCTTCAACTCCATCTTCTTTGTGGTTTCAACTTTCTGTTTTTTCATTGCAATTTCAGCAAATGCTTCTAAAACTCCATCGGCTGGATATAAATTCCAAATTCGTCAACCAAATTATAGTGTTACAATGAAATGTGAAACTTATAAACATTCCACAACTCAAAACAGATGCAATTAACAAAAACAAAAACCACAGAACGAAACAGGGGAATTGTAAGAGTTACTCACAGTCACAGGTAGCTTCTTGAATTGCCGCTTCACTGACAGACCGAACTTGTTGAATTGCGATTTCATTAACGGACCGATCACCTTCCATTACCTTCCTTGGTTTCGGGCTATCTATTACCCTAGTTCCTAAACCAGAAATAGAATGAATTTCCCTTTCCCTTTTCCTTTTCTTCTTTTTCTTATCCTTAATTTGTGATTCAGATTTCCCACTACCACCACCTTCGCGTCGCTTACTCTTCTTAATCTTCTTCTTCTTCTTCTTCTTTTTGATTTCCTGCACAACTTCATTCTCCACTTTCACAACTTCATTCTCCACTTTTGGAACATTTCCATTAGATTCCTCAACACCACCACCATTACCCAAATCACCAGCCCCTGCATCCCCGTTTTCCTTATTTTCGGATTGAACAGGCTTATCCCCCTCAATCACATCAGCAGGTTTATCCTCCTCAACAACCTCAGCAGGTTTATCCCCCTCAATAACAACATCAGCAGGTTTATCCCCCTCAATAACAACATCAGCAGGTTTATCCTCTTCCATTACATGATTCTCATCAACAGATTTATCCTCAGTTTCCAATTCAAACTTCGAATCGATCTGCTTCGCACTAATTTCACCCTCAGACGCCAATTCAACCTTCAAATCAAGATCATTTGCAATAGATTTAGTCTGAATTCCCCATTCAACATTCCTGGGCGTCGTCTTCCTCGAATTGCTCTTCCTCCTCAGACCAATAACCCTAGTTGTATAATGTTTATCACAATATCTCAGATCATTATCACTGCTCCAGAAATTCTTACATCTCCAATTAACCCCATCATTTCTTCGACACCGCAATTCATCCGGCGGCACATCCACCTTCTCCATATTCCTCCCTGAATTCCCAAACCCTAGATCATTAGCAGTAGGAGTCACAACAGCAGCAGCAGTGGCAACAGTAACAGGTTCATGAGTAATTGCTGCCGGAGGATGATCCATATTCAGATCAACACAATCCCCCAATTCAACCCTAAGATGCTCTTTCTGGAAACAATCTAAAGAAAATGAAACCCTAGGTTCAACACAACAAGGACAATCGACTTTCTTCGTCTTCCTTCTCCTCTTTTCTGAACAACAATCAGCAGATTCAGAACCACCACCACCTCTACGACTACAACCACCGCCAACACCAACACCACCACCAACACCAACACCACCACCGCCGCTGCTTCCAAAATCTAGATCCACAACATCTCTTCTCCTCCGAATCTTGAGCTTAATTGGTGAAGCAATTGAATTTGAAATTGGAGATGGAGAATAATCAGATTCAATCAATTTCTTCTTCTTCTTCTTAGGCGGATTGTTTTTTCTCGAATCGTAATGTTGCTGACAGTATTGTAGATTATTATCAGCGCTTAAATTCTTGCATCTCCAACCAGAATGACCACTGTTTCTTCTGCAACGCTGCGAATCTGGTGGTATGATTGTGACTGTATCTATGAGATTAACAGTAGCAGGAGGAGGAGGAGATGGATGAGGATGAAGATCTGTGTTCACATCTTGTCGATGAGGCTGCTCCTGCTGCTGCTGGTGGTGGTTCTGATCTTGAATTTTTTCCTCCATTTCTGACATGCCCTAGATGTGTTTGGGAGTGATGGGCTTTTACTTTACTAAAATGCTTTGTTGCTTCTGCAGCTTGCTTTGCTGCTGCAAGAAGAAGGTTTTTTGTGGTCAAAAAAGATAAAGTAAACTATGGGGGTAGAGATTTTTATATATGGTGTTTGGTTGACTGATAAGGGCTGCTGGGTTCATGAACTTTTGGTGAGTTTCAAAATGGCAGTGTTTTTTTTGGAAGGATATCTTAACTAAAAGTCTTTACAAGGAAAGTTTTGTAATGTGGATTGAGTTATGTGGTCATATGCAATGGATTTGTCATTAAGGAAAAATATTGTAAAATTAATAAGTCGAATCTTCTATTTGGATAGCTTATTTGGTTGGATCACATTCCTGATAATTAGAATTTAACTTGTTGAATTAATATGTCGAATCTCCGGAAGGATAGCTGAAATGGCTGGGATCTGCTGAGAGTAATTAGAATTTAATTGTTGAATTGATAATTCGAATCTCCGGAGGGATAACTGAGCTGGATGGATCTGCTCAGAGTAATTTGAATTTAATTGTGTCGTATAAAAAGAATAGTAGGAAAGTCGATCCATAAAAGATCTTGGTCTTACCTTCCTTCGTACATACTATGATCATGATTCTAGAGTGAAGTAGAATTTCCGTGTTTCAATATTTCAGTGGTAGATTCAATTGTATAAAGGAGAATTGTAGACCATTCGAGTTTCGAACTGAATAATTATAATTAGGGCTGCACACGGTACAATTCGGCTCGGTTATTGGCCAGGCTGTAAACCTGTACCTCCCTATGGTCGGTGCTCTACCTTGTACATGTATATGTAATGCTCGGTTCTGTTATTTACTTGTACTTGTTAACTCGATGCAGTTACGAGATCGGTCTAGTTTCTATACCTGTGGCATATGTGTACCTATTTAATTACATTACAAAAACAAAAAACAAAAAACAAAAAACATCTGAAATTCGACCTGAATTGTTTTTCCTTCCTGCAAATTGGTAGTTCATACTCATACATATACTAAATTATTAATTTTTCTTAAATCTTTACTACTTAAGTTTAAACAAGTTGAAAAAACTTCAAAGATCGAGTTCCAGTCGTCAACTTCAACAAAAAATAAAGAGAAACCGAAGTAACTTTGTGCTTCATCTGCATTTCACCTTGTGAAGTTTGTATTGCTTCAAATACGTCCAAAAGCCAGAAGCACTATTTCTTTCCGCGTTGGCTTTCAGTTTCACAGAGTACTTTGAATTTAATTGTTGAATTGATAAGTCGAATAACTTAGGAAGGATATTTGAGATATTTGGATTTGCTCGGAAGTAATTTGAATTTGATTGTGTCGTATAAAAAGAATAGTAGGAAAGTCGATCCATAAAATATCTAGGTCTTACCTTCTTTCATTTATATTAAGATCATCATTCTAGAGTGAAGTACAATTTTTCGTGTTTCAATATTCCAGTGGTAGATTCAATTGTATAAAAGAGAATTATAGATTATTCGAGTTTCGAGTTTCGTTTCAATTGAACAATCATATTAGGGCTGCATATGTTAGAGTTCGGCTCGGTTATTGGCCAAACGAGTACATGTACCCCTATGGTCGGTATTCTTGCACTGTGTACATATGCTTCTAATCGTAAAGCCCGGTTCTGTCTTTTATTTGTACATGTTCACTTAGTTAAACCCCGTAGTCGGTCTCGTTTCTATACATGTGGCATATGTGAATCTATTTAAATACTTTACAAAAAAATATCGAATTTTGACCTGAATTTTTTTGCCTGCCTTCAAATTGGTAGTTCATATACATACATATTAGGGGTGTCAATGGGTCCTGGTCCTCCCAGGTATCACTAGACCAGACTCTACTTATAAAGGTCGGGTCCGGTTCCAAACGGTTCCAGGTATGGTTTCCAAATTTGTGGACCCAGAACCAGACCCGTTTGAAATCCCGGTACCAATCGGTTCCGGGTATCCATTGGGTATTAAGAAAACTATTAAAAAAATCTTAAAAACTTAGTATCTTTCTCTTTTTAGCTAGGATCTAAATTGTGTTTATAAAAATTTATTATTATTATTTTTATTAATGTACTAAATAAAGATTACATGTAACAAAAAAATGAAAATTGAAAAAAAATCAAATCCAAAACTAACAAGATACTTGTAATTTTGGTGAAAACATGAATAAAAGAATGAATAACCGGGCACCCGATACACGTGGGTACCCAACAGGTATTACCCGTTTGGACCCGTTTAGATGTGGGTCTAATGGGTTAATTATCCATCGGGTCTTAAGTTGTTAATGGGTCCAACTTTAGGACCCGGAACCGTCCCAAATCTACCGGGTCCGGTTTCGGTTCCGTGTAATGGACACCCATTGACTGTAATACCCCGATATTTGGCAGTGGTTAGCCGAATGGAATATAAGTAATGATTTTTCCTTTCCATCACAATTGGATCCAGAGTTGGCAGAAAACTCTACAGTTAAGCGTGCTCGGAAGGGAGTAATCCAGGGATGGGTGACCTCCCGGGAAGTTGCTACTGGATAACCATAGCGATGCCCGTTGAAAACCCCACACTGCCGGATAACCGCAGTGGTTAAGTGGGGACAATATCGGTGGAGGGACGGGTCATTACAAATGGTATCAGAGCCGACGACGGGTCACCCTGCCGAGGGTGGGAATATACGTTGGACGGGGTTGGTCTGGGTGCTTCTTATGAGGGGCAGGGAACGTCGGAGATCTGGGCTTGCGAATATATTGTGGAGCCGAGGAAGGCTCCAATTTAAGGTGGTGGTATTGTAATACCCCGATATTCGGCAGTGGTTGGACGAATGGAATATAAGTAATGGTTTGTCCTTTCCTAACACCGAGGCCTTTTCATCAAAATTGGCTCCAGAGTTGGCAGAAAACTCTGCAGTTAAGCCTGCTCGGACGGGAGTAATCCAGGGATGGGTGACCTCCCGGAAAGTTGCTACTGGATAACCGCAGCGATGCCCGTTGAAAACCCCACACTGTCGGATAACCACAGTAGTTAAGTGGGGACAATATCGGTGGAGGGACGGGTCATTACATTGGTAGCCCTATTACGTATACTAAATTATTAATTCTTCTCAAATCCTTAATGCTTAAATTTAAAACCAGTTGAACAAACTTCAAAGTTCAAGTTAAAGTCATCAACATTAATAAACTTATTAGAAACCAAAGTAACTTTGTGCTTCATCGCATTAATCCTTGTAAAATTTACATTGCTTGAATGCATTTTTAAGTCGGAATTACCATTTCTTCTCGTATTTCGCTTTCAGTTTCTTCTTACAATGCTTACATTGTGCTTCATCTGCATTTAACCTTGTAAAATCTTCCGATTCATCGGATGTGATTAGTTTGGACTTCTTCTGGCTCCATCACCAACACTAGTCGTACCACGGTGCCTCCATCTCGAAATCAAGTAAATTGAGTCTCAATTTTAATTTCATATTATTAAAGCATACAAATGATTTCCCAAAATTAGATGAATCATTATGTAAAACCCCGTGTTTTTAGCATGGCGCAT
The DNA here is from genome assembly GCA_023531295.1 of Papaver armeniacum. NCBI lineage: Eukaryota > Viridiplantae > Streptophyta > Magnoliopsida > Ranunculales > Papaveraceae > Papaver > Papaver armeniacum. The sequence continues at coordinate 79,957 of JAJJWW010012983.1, forward strand.
GCTAAAAGATGCGCCATGGCATGAGATGAAGCTTCATCTCAAGCTTCTACCGCATTAAGACGAATATTGTCCTAAAGCTAATGTTGTATCATCATGCATTAGGCCAGTTGGGTAGATGGCCCCGGACGATGCTTTATGGACGATTGGCCTAGGGCCAATATTGCATAATATTCGTGCATCGGAGCAATGGAGGGCTGGTAGAGAGAAAATTGCACAATCATTGTGCAATACACCGAAGAATGTCGCGCAACCATTGTGAGATATCCGGAACCCGATGTTGGACAATTATTGTGCAATACGGAAGAGTGGTTGTTGCGCAATCATTGTGCAATACTGAACGCGATTCCGAGCATCATTGCTTGGTTATTCGAGAAATACATGGCAACGACCATGAATAGTGAAGCGGACATGTCAATCCTCTCCCCTTTCCAAAGTTGTAGAAATTGCAAGTAAACATATGTAGGGAGGGGTAGTTGGTTGAAGGTGCATATGCGGACCATGCACCAAGTAATCTTCATAGCTTAGCCGAAGGAGTATAAATGATGTGTAAGCCTCATTTATAGCTGTGTAGCCTTGCAAACAGAGCATTTTATGCTTAGGCATCACTATGATATGCCGCGAAGTCAGTAATGTACAACGTTTGTGCATTTTGATGGAAATACCTATACGGAATAGGCAATTACCATTGTTGTTAGGCCACAGCCTTGCAAACGAGTTTGGCTTAAGTTGATGTCCCTTCGAGGATGAGCTAAGGTCTATGATTGATCCCTTTAGAGTAGGGAAGGGTACGTAGACACCCTTAATAAGTTGCAGCCTTTCCGATCCAGCACTTTGTCCTTCATATCATCTAATTGCGAGGTGATTTCGGATCTTGGCCTCTCATATCATCGGCTCGGTATCTCGACACAAGAGATGATTGTGGCCAAACTTGATGAGGCAAGTGGCATTTCATTCCTTGGATGTTCATACTTCATATCAAGCCGTTCGACTTAGGAATGTAGCAATGACGCATGGATATGGCCTCGAAAGTAAGCTACACTGATATATATACAAGTTAACGGAGCTTGCATAAACTTAAGAGAAAGATTGGAATAGCGTGATTGATGCACCCTTGGCAAGAGCAAGACAAACGCATGTTTTCATCAATGCCCAAGCAAAAAGGTGGTGTTATGGATGCAATAGCCTATGCGTAAGTTAAAGGCATTCCTTATGCCTGGACACAACTCAGAAGTATGACGATTACTCTGCTAGATGGGAAACTTAGTGATAAACTTCCTACGTTGAGCCTTGTGATGCATGTAAGGTGCATCGGCAATAACCTTCAAGGCTTAAAACCTTTTGCAGAACAAGGGTAAAATGGAACGGTGTGGAAGATAAGTTAGATGTAGCGTTCTCCTTGAGCATGCTTACAAGGGTAGATGAACGTGCATTTGCCTAGTTTTAACGCCCGATAAGTAGCATCATCATCAGGGAAGTTATGGCACGCGCTAAGCGTAATTTTCCGGTCCATCACAGTTGGTATCAGAGCAAGTTCCGAGATAACTGTAAAGACTGTACATAGTGGACTCATTAGCGAGTTAATGGAAACGTAAATTTGGATAGTAGGCCCACTTTTGCAAGGAAAAAGTTTGTAACTGCTATGCCAGTTACTTTGCAAATCGAGTTGAGCTTTTTTAGGTACTGTGAGTTTGCCTGGCCTAAGTGGCACCCCACTTACGAGTGAAAATTCGGAAGACCGCCTGGGACGGTGAGTAAACAATTGGAATGATCATCCTCACACGTTGGCAACTTGACAATGGTGTGCATTATCAGTCCTGGCTAGCATGAAGAATATCACCATTGATGATGATGCTTGAAGAAGCAGTAGCAAGGTTGAGATCAACCACCACCAACCCCAACCCCACCATTGGTTATGCAAATACTTATATTCACCGGATACATACATTTCTTGCATCTGCAAATAAAGTTTTGGTGTGACCAGAAGGTGTTTCCAGCACACAACATAGGCAAATAAATCTAATGGTTTTCATAGTCGTACTCATTTTGGTTCCCACGGGAGTTTATTGACATAGAGCGTTCACTTTTTCATTCATTAAAATCTAATAGAAGACTTCATTGTCGATTTGAACATCGCGACGATGGTGGAAACATCCCTGAGAGTTTGCAAAGCAGAAGCTATTCACGATCAATTCAGATGATATAGGGTTTACATTATGAGGGGACCAGGTTATGGGCTCCTATTTTGGATTTTGCAATTTGAGTTTATTTTCTGTTTTAGGGCTTGAGTAGTGCTCGAAGGTTTATAGCATCTGAGGATCAGTCAATTATTAGTAGAGTTACGTAGATGGACATTGGCTTTACGACTCCGTAGTTAGCGTTGTCATATGGATTTTAGTTGTAATTGCTTTGGTTATTAATATTTAAGACTTTATTAATGCAGATTTGGGACTATTGTCTAGTTTAGAGATGTTTTTGATCAACGACAAATGAATTAATCAAGTTGTGGTTCCAGTGGATGTCGAGAGGGCTGCAATTTTTGTTTGGTTTTCAATGATGAATTAAGTGTTGATTCCACTGGGTATCCGTAGTGGCATATTGTAACAATTAATGTCACTTGGGTATTATGCTCTTTTGGGCTAGGTTTTGCAAATGGGTTAATTTTATTTAGGTTAGTTTTCTGGATTGGGTTTAGGCTCTATGAGGTTTATCAATTCTTTGATAGGGGTTACTTGGGAACTAAAACTTTTTACAACGAACGTAATTAGCATTTGAAGCTTATTTACAACTTGTTTATAATAAGCATTTATGTTTTGGGCTTAGTTTTTATATTTTCTTGTATATTTTTCATTCCTAATAAAATTTCTCTTCCAACAAAAACGAATCAAATAAATAAATAAAAACCAAAAATCACCATTACCTCGACCTCAAAAAACTATATCTCAAATGAAGACACCATCACAGTTTATTTACTAGAAATACCGAAACAAAACAACACAAAAACCGTCGAACCAAAATAGGCTTGGACCAAATCGAGCAAAATACGAGCCCAGATTGGGAGTTTTTGTTGAGACAATGAAACTAAGGAGAGGGTTCTTTTCTCTTAAATCGAACCTCCGTAAAAAAAAATCTAAGACTAAGATAAATAAAGCATGTGGAATAAAATTGAAGAAGACCTAACATTCACCATTGTCTAGCCTCTTTGTACAACATCCATTACTGTTTAACCACTTTCATTTAATCGAAGAAAACCAGACAATTTCAACACCAAAAACCATAAATAATTGAACATAGCCTAACGTGTTCAATTCCCAAGAACAAAAGCGGACACACCCGACTTCAATTCCCAAAACCACCTTCTTCTCTTTTCTATCTTCATAGTCCCGATAGACTTACTCCACCACCACCGCCATTTTTCGACAAGAACCTAAATAGCCTGATTCACTCATCGAAAGGGATCAAAGCTTCCTGCAGAGTGATTAAATCCCATTTCAATCCGTTCATCAATCAAAACATTTATCAAGATAATCAAAATCAGTAAAATAATTCATTTTGGCTATAAGTAATCGGAGGAAAATTTGAAGAACATGCAAGAGACTTAATCTCGTTCACCGATCTATCATCTATGCCTCTCAATCTATATACACTATCATATCATTTCTTATTATACAGAGAGTAGCTAACATTAACAACAAAGAAACCCCATTCATGAAAAAAACAAGCGTATCAATTAGACAAAAATCTTTCTCCATTCCAATTCTCCATCGTTAATTTCTTCCTTGGCATCGCCACCACTCTACCATCACCAAACCACCAGTTGGGTTCCCCATTTAATGAAATTTGGGCTTTGATTAAGAAATTGGGATTTCAATTTGACGCAATAAATAAGGGTTTTCTTTGATTCAAATTTCGATTTGGTGAAATTGGGGTTTTAATTTAGTTCAATAAGTTAGGGTTTTCTTTGATTCATAAATTGGGGTATTGATTTGTTTGAGTAAGTTAGGTTTTGTTTCGTTCAGAAATTGGAGATTCAGTGAATTGATGTGTTGTTCTTAAGTTTTTGTTTTATGTAGGAAATCTTTCAGAAATCAACCAAGCAAATGGTTTTCACGACGGGGAAGAAGAATAGTTTTGGAAGTGGAGCCGTGGAGGAAAAGAGTAAAGAGTTAGGGTTAGTGTTATATGATCTCTCACCGTAGGTTAAATGATTTCACCAAAGCCGTTGGATATTAGGGCCACTTCAGGGTACATTTTTAATTCAGTATAATTTTTAAATTAAAATTCGTTATTATCGGGTCAAGAACGGTCAAAGACCGTCAACGTTATTTCCAAGTACCAAATACAAAGTTGGACAAATGTTAGACCAAACGCTAATGTTGGACAAAACCTAAGTACCAAAAACCAAATAACCCAAAACTTTTGTGTCACCACCATCAACAGTTTTCAGCCAAATAATATGAAACCTTAGCTAACGTCACTATATATCGATGGTCAACCATCATATAATGATCAGGATCATCTATCCCTAGCTGAGAAAGTAGATTTAATACCGGTATAATCTAGACAAAAAAAAAAAAACAACAGTATACATCTTAGTAATATACAACAAAAAATGCTTAGTACTAAGAGCAAGGGCTATGGAATGAGAACCCTCATTGGATTTGTAAGAGTATGGTCAAAATAGATCAGATTATGTGCTACCGTGGGATAACTGCTCTCACTCATACACCCAAAATCATTCATATACTCATATAGATGAATGAGTGTATGACAGTCTTCACTATGAGGCTAAAGATCTGCCGCTCACCCAAAATTGCTGAAGTTGTGCTATTTCAAGAGATTTTCTAGTTTTTTGTTTTGTTTATGAGGGCCTCACTTTGGAGTTTGATAAAAATAAAATAAAAAAAAAACCTAGAGGCACATGTTCAAAGACTTGAGAGAATTTTTCTCTCCAAGCGGCTTAACTTCAGCCTCCTAGTCTATAAATTTGCTCGTCCACGGTCACAAAGTCTATACTCTCACTGGTTTTGGTAGTGAAAAACACTCATTGCATAGCCCCTCCCCTAAGGAAGAAAAAATCTTTTCTCGGCTCTAGTCCACCGGCTGCGATTTTAGGTTTGGATTTGGACAAAGTATGAGAGGGAGGCAAGAAAAGAGAGATTAAAAGAATAAATCCACAAGTTATGGATCTACATCGCGTATAACGATGAATTCCCATATTTTCTCATGCTCCTTAAATTTTTCTCACTCTATATATACTTCTTCATTTTTTGGGGATTGAGAATAAAAAACAAAGACGGATTGAGATTACTTACGATAGTATTATGGATCGTACATGCCCATGAGTCCTTGTATCCAAAAAGAACATTGCCACCATCTTTTGGGGTCCCCCTTAGGTTCTCATATTTTTTCAGTGTAACCATCAAGTGAGAGGGAGGCATGTGGGAATCAGTTGCTTAGTGATCACCCTCTTCTTCTTTCCGGTTTCAGTTGAAGTTGAAGCTTCGGTTTGTTGAACAATAGCTAGAGTTTGTTCTCCATCTCAATCTCCTCCTTCTTCTTCTTCCACTGCCTCTTAAACAATTTCATCTTCTCTACCCTTACCTTTATCTCCATTACCATCATCATCATCATCATTACCTCCTCCAATATTAGGCATGTCTTGATCACCATCATCATCATCATCATTATTGTTCCCTCCTCCAGTAGCTGGAGTTCTTTCATCAACATCATCATCATCACCTCTTCTACCGGATGGAATTGATTGGTCTTCATATGGAGTCTCGTCCCGAATAACTGGGTTCCGATGGTGGTTCATAATCATCATTCCTAAGACACGTATCTTGAGCGTTCCCGGCACAACATATGCCCCTCGATGTGTTAAAGTCAAGAGTTTATCACCAACACCAGGAGGTATTGAAGGAGGACTAAGAGCTTTCATAGCTTTCTTCTTTGCCTTTTGCAACCTGAAGAAGAACAATTAAGGAAAAAAAAAAAGGTCGGCAGGTTCGACATACATAACAAATCCGGCGGATAAATGGTCGGAAGATTAGATATCTAAATACATGCTTTGGTTAAACATAAACCGGCATGGTGTGATTCACATAAACACGGCGTATAACAAATATGAACACAATACTTAACTGGATTTTTCGTAAAACCGGTCGGCAAGTTCCTTTACTCATACATTGCTTAGGCTAACAAATAGCCTAGAGCATGGTTTTTTCCAAATACCATACCGGTTTTAAAATTCAAAGCGCATCGGGGAGACACAAATTTGAAATACAGTAGGCAAGGAAAATTTTTATAACCATCCGCCAAAAAACAAAACTATCGCCGGCAAGGTCCGAGGTTGAATAACCGCCGGCCCTGAAACGATTCTGAGTATTTAACAGTAGTCAAGATCTTCAACCTAATATCTTGCGGTCAAACCCTAACTATGAAAACCCTAAGTAGTGGTCGATAACTAAAAACCTTGCCGTGGAAATAAGCGAAAATCAAAGAATCGATTTTTTCGACCTAATTGGACATGCAAACATGAAATTGAAGTACTTGAGTGAGTTTAAGTAGGCCCTTACTTTCTTAATCGCACCATTTCTTCTTTTGAGCGGGTTCAATTTCTTCTTCAGCAACCGTTTTTTTCTTCACTTTATGTTGAAGTAGTTTTGCAATTCCAGTGTTGTATTGATTGGGTTTTCGATTGGCGTCTTTCATACGAGTTCCCTTACGCCATGGTGGATCCATTGATGAAGATTAATCGGAGTTTTCGAATCGACGATGTCAATGAACTAATCGACGAGTTTTGATGGTGGTGGGGTGATGGAGCCGGTATGGTCGTGGAGGAGAAGAAGAATAAGAGAAGAAGAAAAATGAAAAGATTAAAATTGATTTAGGGTAATAGGTTTTTAAAGGGTGAGGGTAGTTTTGTAACTTACCCATTAGGACTGCCCTAAAACCCATAAAAAAGAGTCCCTTTAAAATTGAATATACCCCAATCTCGCCAAGTAAAAATTAGTATGTGTGAAATGGACAAAAAAAAAAAAGCAAGGTTGAAACTGGATTCATCCTGACTTAAACTTAAAAAATAGCAATGATGAAACAGGATGCATCCTGATGTAAATTAAAAAAAAAAGAAAGAAAAAGTATTTGAAAATAGGTAGGATGAAACTGTTTACATCCTGGCTATATTTGTATTTTTGTCCATTTAAACAGTATCAAAATTTAGATATCTTTTTCACCCAGGATTTATTGATTTTGGTCTTTTTAACCAATTTTGTGTATCAAAAACGTTGAGAGTCTATTAATATCTTAATCACAAGATAGTGAAGCGGAGTGGAAAGAAAACGATCATAATTATACCAAGCCCTAACAAACAAAGTCGATTGATAATTTGAGGTGAAAATATATAATAACTTGTTATACATATAGATTTTTGTCCTTTCTCAAAAAAAAGAAGAAAATGAATTCCATTTGGCGTGATCATAATCAAAGTTTTACTTTCATACTGGTTCCTTTTTCTTCCCTTTAAAATTGCATCGACTGGATTAGTGCTTTAAATTTTCATTTGCATATACAACTTATACTGGTTCCAATCGGAGATGTTATATTCGACTAGTCCACCGATCTACTTTGGGCTTAACTGATTCTTTACGCATCTAATAAAGTTGTTTAATTATTCGACTAGTTTACAGAATTTGTTTAATTATTTTATGTCATCAGGTGTGTTCGAGTTCATCAGCAATCCGTGATTGCAATGCCAGAAACAGAAAGTGTTGTCCCCGTGGCCCCTATGCAAGAAGAAAATTATACTCCTAGTTTATGGAGCAATATGGAATTAGGTTACTGTTCCTTCCTTATCATATGTGTTAATTACAGATGATTTAATAATTTTCAATAAATGGAGGTTCAATCGTATTACAGATGATTTAAGAATTTTCAATAAATGGAGGTTTAATCGCTACAGTTTGGTTTAGGTTAGGGTAAATATAGGGTAGGGTGATGAAATATGTAGGAAATCAAACCTGGAAAAGCTTATTATTATGTTCACCCCATATTCACCCAAAGTCAACAAGATTAGACCACAGTCAGCTTTCCCTCCGGTAAAAATGGCTTTCCCCTATTAATTATCTAAAATTGGATTGGTTGAATCTTGAACCAAAGACACCGTTGAAAAAGTAGTTTCTAAGTAATTTCATTTAGGAAAAAGTTTATTTTAAGTGATCGAAATATTTACAAAAAATACAACCAGAAAACAGGATATTGTTCCTTCCATGCATACTTCATTGGACCATGTCGATGCCTGTCACACTCTAACAACTTCTCTCGTGGTCGAATTCTGAAATGAGTGACGGCTTAATAATCTAGATTGTAATACGTATTTCCTTTCTTTTGTTTTTCTTGCTTCTTCTAGTACCCTGCTTTTACATTCCATTTTACAACGTTTGCCATTCTCATTTAAACTCGAACAGTTTCGGTCCATGCATGTAAGTTTTCGCATAAGATCTAGCTTGTAGAGTTGCGGGTGTACATTATGCAATCTGTTTCACCGACTCGGCCTCATACAATAACTAGTGGACTAGGCATGGCATGTGCACTGTGTGGATCGGTTTACGATTTTGTCACTACCTTTTCAAACGTGCAAGCCATGGAAGCTCGACAATTTTTTTGTGTCAAATATTTGGTGCCGCCAATTGACTAACCACCACCAACTCCAAATCTCAGTCAAGCCCACTAGTGAACTTGCATGAACAAAATAGATGGAAGTGGTACCTTTTGGCGTAAGAATTGGTTTTGGGTTATGGAATTCTCTACTAAATTCATTAAGAATCTACAACGCGGAAGATTTGTAATCAATTGATTAATAGAAAGATAGCTTGTTATAGAGGTACAGAGACGAGATTATACTCGACTCTTTCACAAACTCTCATTCACTCTGACACCTCACATGTGCACGTTGCACATACACAGAAACAGACTCACTCGCACTCTCTTTACGACTCCCATACACTCACATATGCTATTAATCTCAATGTCTAGACGACTGCATTCTGTGTTTCGAGAAGTAGGGTTTCCAGGTTTTATGAAGAGAGTTTTGTTGTACTAATAGCTAGACAATGCTAGTCATAGATTTTGGAGAAGTTGGAAATTGGGATGCTAAGAAAGCACCAAAGGGAACAAGCACAGATGAAATTATTTTTGTTGTGTACAAAATCGTGAGACAAGTATGTGATAAGACATGCTAAATTTGGATGTTCAAATCTTTTTCTTTATCGCATGTTATTTTTGTTGATAATTTCTCACATATTTCTCATGATGTTTATTTTTTTCTCCATATAAAGCATTGTAGATTTGTGTTTTGGTTGTCTTACAAATCTCATAATTCGAATTCTAGTAGTATGAAAGTTCTCACAATATTGTAATTAAATCAATTGCACAAAATCGGTATAAGACATGAGATGTCGGTGGAGATTGGAATTTTCAACTAATACACTACCACACACAAGTTGTTGAAGATTAAAGGGAAAAAATTAGCTCCATGTGCATATATACCTGCTGCACACACTTAAATATTTGGTTAAATCACTTTTTTGTGTTATTTTTTTTTGCTAAATAACATAAGTTGGTTTGTTGAATCTTAAACTTAAAGGAGTTTCAAAGTAATCAAAACATGTAGAAAATTAAAACAACACCAAAATATTTATTCTTGTCTAACCGTTCATCTAATTCCATCCCACAAAAAGCAACGGCTGCTTTTGTACAGACCTTTTTGACTGTTTGTTTAACTATTCATGACTGTTTTTGTACAGGTTTTGTAACTATTAAGATGAATAGTTATTCATGGGTCATGATGAAAACAGAATACTAAAACAGGTTATTAGACTTGTTAGTCTACGACCCTAACGTATCAACGGTATATTTTACGACACAAACTCTAATTAGACAATAAACATACGATCCTTTTATAAAATATCTCTTATATTAAATTTTTTTCACATTTTAGGTGTCTCCGACTCTCTAGACTCCGGTAGACTAACCACCATCAACCCCAAATCTCAGTCCAGCCGCTCCAGCGCACAAGTGAACTTTTATGTACAAATTAAAAAGTGCGTCTTATCTTTTAAGGGATAAATTGTTTTGGGTTTTCCACATTTTATAAAGATATTTATGAAGAGAGTTTTTGTTGTAATAGCTAGTAATGGACTCTAAGAATATTCGCGTGAAATTAAATTCATTTTTGTTTTTCAGTTGAAAACTTCGAAGGATGCTAAGCAAGTACTAGTCGGGTTCAAAGTAATTAGTAGGTGCATACACATAGGAAATTCTTTCTGTTAGTTTTGTTGTACGAAATAATAAAACAAGTATGAAGTATGTAAATAAGACATGTTAAATTTTAATGGTCGAATTCTTTTGTGGACTATGTAATATTACCCCAAAACAAAAGTTAAATCAGACATCATGCCCCCAGATTTTAGAATGAAATGTTGGTGGGAATTCAAGTTGTCAATCACAAGACATCTCATATCGTTGAAGAGAATCATCACTAATTGGTGTTTTAGTTTATGCCAAATTGTATATATGCAACTAGCTAGCTGAATGTTCTTTATAATGTCGCAGTTTGCATGGAAATCTTAGACAGAATAATATCCATTTTTTCTCTTTGGTCGGTTTTGTGGATGATTGACTTGTAGAAAATGCAAAATATACAAAAAACCACACTTGAGTTGAATAATCCATGTCTTATGACATGAGAGAAAGAATATATCAACAGACATTAAAAAACTAAAGTTCAAACCTGATTCTAATAATGAATTCAGCTCCACTTGATGAAACTAAAGTTTAAACCGTTAAAAAGTAAGGCTAGCTAATCTTTCAACATCACTTGATGAAGTGGAACTTCTCTTTCTTTTCTTGCATGTTGTTTCTCCTAAAGATTTCAAGGAAACAAAGCTGTTTGTATGAGGAATTGCTTCCAAAAAATTCCATATCCCAAGTGGTTTCATAGTTGCAGTTTGCGGGTTATAACAACAGAGTGTCCGTGCATCACGAGAGCTTTTATCGCGATTTCCATCATAATACTCGAGAATAATAAAACCACTCTTTGTAAGAGCCAATGGTCTATACCAGGAGTGGGATGAATTGTCTGGATTACGTATACTGAACTCCTTACACAAGCTCCATGACTCGTCCTTGTTATCCGTAGCTGCAATACTCTTCTCCGAAGATGTCTTCTTGTATGCCCATATATCTATACATGTACGATGGTTCCGGTAAGTCACTCCACTGACACACAACCACTCTCCGAATGATCTGAGAATATAAATGCGCATGTACATACCATCTGGAAAAGGTCCCCGGATGATATGGAAGGTTTCATCTGACAAATCGAAGACCATTATGTCATTTTTATACGGCTCGAACCAATGAAGGGCACCATTAAAGAAGACACCACGCTGTGGGTGGGACTCTACCTTGGCCGAAAGTACCCTCTATTTCTCCACCCAGTCCCACCACCAAGAGTGTATACTTGTATTATATCTCCTCCATATGGATGCATTGGAAAGATGCTGTGTATGATTCTAACAACCTTGTACTCGTTGGTTCCAGAACAGTAACCAAAACCACTATGTATAGTGATAACATCATCATTACCACTATTCTTAGTAAATTCCGGAAGGCGTAAACATTCTCTTGTAACGGGGTTACAGATATGGATCGGATCTTTTGAGACACTCGTTGTTTCAACCAAACAAATCAAACCATTGCAAGCACCAACAATGGCACTCATGGGATCCTTCGGCCAGCAGGTCTTAAGGAGAGGATGATTGATGGGTCTAAGTGTGTTCGGAATGGACGGCTCGTTTTTGATCAGAAATAATATTCTCGTCAAATTCTCCATAGTAAAGTGCGTGATACACAGTTTTTGGTTTTACGGACTTAATTAAGAAAATCAGACCTAAACTTACCTTTGAGCTGCCGCTACCATTGCTATTATAATGATGATCGTGAGTGTGTCGCGATAAGTGCATCGCAGCAAAGTTGGGTTTATCAACTGATAGGAGATCCCGCCATGTTTTGCATACTCGTTTACATTCCAAGACTGTATCAGCTGGTAATCTAGAAAATATATCTGATGATATCTCGATAGGAAGATTGTTCATGATGAATGATGAAACGGCCGGGTTTTCTCAGTTGAAAACCTATTTCTACCTCTACATATAAAGTCGGCCAGTTTTTACTTTTTAGGTCTTGTTATAAGTTTTTATATCTTGGATTAGGGGGTGGGGGGTGGCCCGGGTCCTATTTCACCGGATCTGCAGGTCAACCGTCCAAATTCACGGGTCAGCTATCAACCCATAATTTGCATAAAAACTCTATGAACCTTTTAAGTTCAAATAAACCTTCCGTACCAAATTAGTTGTAGTTTCCACGGTTTTCAAGACAAGAAGGAATGAGAAATATGTTTAAGTATTTTTTACAATTATACTCGTATAGATTAGATAATAATAATTTCCAAAACTTAAAAATGATATATATGTCTTTGCCTTACAGATGCCACTGGCCACTGTTTGCACATTACTTATCCGAAGAGTTCCAAGATATCGTAGTTATATCACTTGCACAAATTGGTATGACGCATATATATATATATATATAGAGGCGCGATCCGTTCACAGACCTAGTCTCACAGACTTTGTCACAAAGTGCCTGGACCGTTGATTTCTTCCATTATGAATGGCTACGATTAATTGATAAAATATCCGGATTTACAGGACAACCCATAACCCGATTTTATATGGAATGGACTTTCTATTGTTTTCTCTATCTCCTCGTAACAGACCATGTTCCTCTCGAATCCTTCTTCCACTTTCCATGAAATTTAAAGTTTATGGTTCGATGATTAATTCTTAAAATTTCGAAATGATTACTAGGTGAGCCAATTTTTTGTGTTTTATATGGATTATGAAATTATTTCATGTCTAGGGTTTCAATTTGGGGATCGAGATGATGTCGATAACCAATTGCACTTGGGTTTTGTCAAATTTCTTGCTTTTTTCACGAAATGTTTCTTTTTTCCCCCTAAATTATTATTCTGTTATGAGATTGTATCCCATTTTAGCTTCTTGTAATTATCTTGTTTCGTTTATGCCAATGGAAGTCTGTTGCTCTTGGTTTGTTAATTTCATGTTGTTGTCGATGGAAAATTGAAGGAATATACGCGGGAATCTTTGGAACAATTACCACAACATAAGAAATCGATCGTATGAGGCTCTGGAGAATGATTGGGAGATGGAAAGTTTAGAGCAAAGGGGTACATGAAGGTGCCTGAAATTCTGTTTTGGAACCTTAGAGACTCCGATGCGGCACCAATTCTGGGAGAACAAAAAGGTGTGGCGCTAGTTAGTGGATTTTCAAAGAATATGTTGAAGTTGATTTTTAGATGGTGGAGATGTGACTGATCTGCAACCAACATTATCAACTGAATTTCTCCACTAAAGTGGAGATTAAAGCCAGAACTTATCTTTGTAGAACTTTTGAACTTTTAGATGGTGGAGATGTGACTAAGTGAACTTTTCTTTGTAGATACTGAGAACAATTCCGTGGAGATTAAAATGAATTTCTCCATTCTGTATCAACATTATCAACAGTGGAAGGGTTGTGTTCTTTATGCAGCATATTTTGGGGAAAATCTCGGTAGAAGAAAGAGAAGACATAATGGAAAAATTATTGAATCGGGTCATGGGCCACCTATTAAAACCCGCGTGTTTTTTCCTAATATCTCAGCCGTCTAAACTTATAAGATCCAATGGTTGTGCCGGTTTGTGCAAGACTCTGTCAAATTAAGTGCAATGAACGGAACGCGCCTCATATATATATATATATATATATATATATAAAAAAGATGTTGGTATAACACACAGTAGTTTCCCGAGAATCAAATTACTCCGGAAGTCAAAACAAGAAACATTAGACAAATCAGCTGTTGTATATGTTTGTCGGAAATGATTAGTTGACCGACACATAATCCCGATTTTGATCCGGCCTCTAATAGAAAATGGGACCCACATAAACCCTTTACCTATCCTGATGTTAAGATCTTAAATCTCGTAGTCCATGTCGCATGTCGGCACGTTTTGCGAGGAGTAGGAGTAAGTTAGCGTATCATCTCCCTATGTTTGTCATAGGGCTTTTTAATAAAGTGTCCACCTTTTTGAAATATATTTAAGAAAATGGTCGTTTTTTTGAATCATTATATAAAGTGGCCGAGTTTGAGTTTTTCCATTCCGTTTTAAAAAAAAACGGGTGACAGCAGTTAACTGCCAACATGTCAGTTATCCCACTATTAAAAATGCGTTTAAGTCCCTCCTGGTGCCAATGAGTTGAGCCTGCAAAAAACCGAGTCATACCTAGTTGATAAGGCTTTATTTCAAAACTTTTCACAGCGGGTGATGTGCGCAAAAGTTGATGTAGAGGTGTCTCTTGTTGTGGTATTTGCGCATCCTTTCGTAGCTTTTATCACCTGCAATTTCGAATTGGATAACCACCCAACAATCCTTGACATGCACAAACTCTAAAAACATCAAAATTGCATACATCCAATCATTGTAAACCAACGGGAACATCATCAGTTTCCAACTGATTTTCCGGCAGCCAAATAAACCAAAATATTGACCACTGACCACCGAAATGAATGACAACAACTTACGTTCTCAGCTTGTTTCAAGGCTTCAAGGCCATACACACTTGGACCAAATAGGAAACTTACTTTGCACCCAACGTTTAGTGTTATCTCTAGTTACTAAATTCGAGTCTTAACTCCTTCAAACCCGACCACCAAACCATGGCATTAACTCCTCTTCTTTCATCTATTTCAGGTTCACGGACTCTTCCAAAACAATTTCTCCATAGCCCCACAAAATGGATAACCATCAACAACTTTGATTTAAGCAAGAGGTTTGAGTTTGGCTTCAAAGAACCATCACATCTCTTAAACCCAATTACACTTAAACCCATTAATCAAAAACCAATTACACTTAAACGGTTCCTCTTTTGCTTAACACCGATCACATCTAAAGCATCAAATACCCAAACTTAGTATCACCATTCATCTTTTATCCGAAAATTAAACAAAATATACAACTTTATCATCTAAATGAATTAAACAAATACCTAAACTTAGGATATCAAAGATGACAAAAATTATTTAGTGAAAAAGAAAAATTTGATCGTGGAAATGATGATGATGGGATTGAAAATCTTAGAGAATATTTATTCTTCTCAAAACTTACGAGAGAGTTGAGAGAGCCAGAAACAAAAAGAAGTGAAGAAAAAAATGAAATAGATAGGTTAGGAAGGATATTTGAGTAATTTCAACGTGAACAATTGACTTAATCAACTTGGTAGACCATTTTGGTGGGGCCGGGTGTTATATCTAGCAGAGAAAGTCCACTTTATAAAAGATTCAAATTTTTTGGCGATTTAATAATTATATGAATGAGAAAATGTCGGTTTATTAATTTGCCCTTTGTCATACTTATATAATTTCATGGGCGGAAATACTGCAGCCCCGTCATAAAATATTTGGTCAAAGTATCTTCATCTCCTCCTCTTTAATGTTAAAAATCCTTACCCATTTTTGGTTCACCAAACGGATTTTGGTTCACCAAACGGAATAGGGACCAAAATGCTTAACGGAATAGGGATCATTTGGTTAACAAATCTCAATATGGACTGAAATGGCTAACAGAATAAGGACATAAAAATAATAATATGTGAAATCATTTATTTACAGAAATGCCCTTTTTATAAAAATGATGATAAATAATTTAAAATTTCATAACTTCCAAATGGTAGGTTGGATTTTTTTCGAATTTTATATATTTAGAAGGATCTTTGAATCGCCTACGCAACGAGTATAAACAACTATATCAAATTTTTACTTTTTAATATATTTGTAGTTCTCCAAAAAATAGCTATAATTTTAAGGTAAATTGAAAGAGCCTATATACTTATTACATGTTGCCTATATGATGCTCAAATACTTCATTGATATACTATAAAATTACATATAGATTTTAGTTTCGGATATGAAAGATTGCCTCCGTTTCGTTAAAAGGGATATTTTCATTTCTTTCATTTTTACCTAATAATAGACCAAATTGAAAAATAAAGCGAAAAGTACTACTTTTCAAAAATGGAAGGAAAAATTAAAAAAAGTAATGTTGCCGACGTGCATTGCACGTGCTCGCTACTTGTGTTTTGTAAAAACAGAAAAAGCAACTTGTGGATTGAGTGTCCGTTCTAGATCGATTGAGTGACCATATTGTTGTTCTCCTCTTTTTTTCAAAACACAATTGGTTAATTAACCAAATTAACGACAATTCCTAGGTGAACAAAATATGTAAAATTTGGGACGAGAATGTAAAAATAGTAAAGGATGTAAACAGTTTTATCTTACCCATTATCAAAATTTTTTTTCTTTATTTTTAAATTATATCAGGATGCATCCAGTTTCATCCTCTCCTTTTTTTTAAGTTTAAGCCAAGATGACTCCAGATTCATTCTTGCTATTTTTTGGTGTCCATTTCACCCATATTAATTTTTATTCGTCCATTAGAACCATGTTTTAAAAATATTTGGGCAATTAACACAATTTCTCGCATAAACGCCTTTATGGTGATAAGCCTCATATATTTCTCATGCTCATGATTTTCTTTTCCCATATAAAGCACCTATAGATTTTTATGTTTCTTTCCTTTGAGCATCACATTATTTGCAAACTACTAGTTCTAAAATTCCGATACCGGAATTAGATCATTTGCACAAAATGGGTATGAGACGTTGGCGGAGATTGAAGTTTTCTACTAAAATACATATACCATACCAGCCTTTTCCTTTTCATGCTGCTATGGTAACAAAACAACCGACGTTGGTGTTTGTGATCTTGCTTATAATCCAGCTCAGAAAATTCAAACATTCCTACCCATAGATACGACACGAAAACAAGAGAGTAATTGATTGTTGTGAATGGTGATCACACCCTTTGTGATTATGAGAATATCAACCCAAAAAAAGTACCCAGAAAAATTGCAGCGAATTTACCTCTCATCACTATTTTAATGAAGATTTTGACAAACTAATTTCAACATTCCCTCAGTTTGATTTTACGTGTAATTTGTACATGAAATCAATCTATTTTTTTGAAACGAAAATAATAATAAAATACTTGGTCAAACTATCTTTATCGAATAAAGTCCTCTCTTGGGTAAAAACAACACAATCAAGTTGTGGATTGAGTGTTCAAATGGATGTTCTGAAATTCTTTATTTTAGCTTGTAGTTTTTAAAGTTTTTACTCTAGTTTTTCTTACTTCAATTATTTCTCCTTCTCTGCATCCAGACTTTTCTTTTCCATTTTTGTATCATGTAGTGATAATGATCCTCGTTTAACTTTCATTAATCTCTCTTGACCAGCTTTGTGTTATGTATTATAAAAAAAAAAAATGTAAACTGTCACCTAGGATATCTATATGTCAATGCACGTATAGCTCTCCGGACTCCTGAGTATCCACGGGCGGAACTAGGATTTGAAACTAGTAGCGACTTGAAGAAAGTTTATGCATACTCAGAGAAAGTTTATGCATATTGGGATGGCTTGATAATAATTTCTGCTGAGTTTGCATTGTCCTCGGCTAAGCTCCACTACCTATTTTAAAAAAGAATCCTGAACTTAGGGATGGCTTAAGCCAGCCCAAGTCTAGGTGTAGATCCACGGCTGCGAGTATCTGTTTCACTGACATGGCCTCGCACTATCCCAATAACTAGTGCACTAGCATAGAAGGGATTTATGTCTTTCCTTGAATTATTGTTTACAAAAGAAAATGGCACAAAAATAAGGTGTTTGCAAATTGAAATTTAAACAGCAACAAATCTGTCAAATTCATTAGTTCTCCAATTTAAGTTGACCGGGTCAAGTGATTGTGTGTATGTTATCATTTGTATACACCAAGTGAACAAATGTACTAGTCTTAGATTTTGATTTACTATAAGGTGTTGTTTTTCTTTTCTGTTGCAGTCTACAAAATAATAGAATAAACCTTTATAACGAGGGATATGCTGCGTCATCGTGGTGTTGGCATAGAAAGTGAACAGTGTGTTCTATGCAATAATGTTAGGGAATCTGCGAGTCATATGTTTCTTCATTGCACGTATTCTTTTGAGATATGGAAGTACTTCATTGCAGCCTTCAAAATTGCTTGGCCCATGCCAAGTACGTTGCTCCAATTATTTGAAGCTTGGACCACCAACGTGTTGCGTGGTAAAGGAAGACTGGTATGGCAAATATTGCATTATGCGATTTGTTGGGTTTTGTGGAAGGAGAGGAATGGAAGGGTTTTTGGAGGTCGACATAAGGGTGTGCAAGAAAGTATTGATTTGGTCAAGCAATTGGTAGTTTTATGGTCTTGTGATAATGACACTTTCAAGTAAGTTGATACAAGTCTCATTTGGAGTAATTGGGATACTCTAATGTGTATGTAATTGACCTTGGATTATTCTTGGTTCTCTTTTTCTCTTTTAATATAACCCTCTCTTTCGAAAAAAAAAAACCTTTATAACGAGAGTTTCGATTTCATGAGTATCATGTGTGAGTGTTGCATTTCTCTCTCCTCTCTCTCACTTATTTTTCTTCTCCAACAAAACCATCAAAAACAACCCTTCTTTGCTCAGTTTTAGTCCATTTTTGGACTTGATCTGAGCAGATTTCTTCATTATTCCTTGCTTTCTAGGTTAGTTAGTAGACTAGTTTAGTTTTTATTATGTTTTCTACTTATCGACACCGTTTTGGTGGTTTTATCTACTCTTTTGAGGTTTATCTTTGCTTTAATGGCGATTCTTGTTTATTGAGTTGGGTTATAAGATCAATATTGATGCTCTCCAAACGATGAAATCTCCATCTTTGTTGTCTCCGGCGAACTCTTCATCGGAATCTTCATCATCAACTTATCCGGCGACAAAATCTTCATCGGTGGTCTTTTTGACGACGGAAGCTTCATCACTAGTTACAAGAGATTTGAGCAAATCACTCATACTTTGGGAGCATTTATTTCTAAAGAAGAAAAACAAACTAAATGGTTGGAATTTAATTCCGAGAAAAACCATCCTTCTTCTGATTTAATCGGATCTAATTCATACTTGTATTTGTCTTACTCCGGTGATCCTTCTCTTTCTCTTGTCAGATTTCTCGGTATTGTACTCTTACGGTATGTTCTTGTTACTTTGTATTCTCTTATTTTTGATCTTAAACCCATTGTAACCTTGAAATCCCATTAATAAAAAGGTTCTTTATGGATAATGCGGTGGCGAAAAAGAGGGCCAAGTATTTAGAGAAATGTAAGTGTCAGAAGTTGGGGTTTGGGGTTCTTGCTTTCACTACCTTAGGTGGATTAGGGAGTGATACGGAGGAGTTCCTGAAGAGGTTGCGAAACTATATGGCTAGTCATGGTGAGAACGTTTCTATTGGAGATTTTCTTTTTCATAGGATAGGTGTGGTTCTTAATAAAGGGATTGGAGCACAGCTTGTTGCCAGGCTTCCATCCAATAGTTGTAAACTCCTTATTGTTAACGATGATTAACAAATTTTTGTTTAAAAAAAAAAAAAACTTTATTGCTTTTTCTTCAAAACTCCACGAAAAAAAGTCTGATAAAACAATAAAACAACAAATTTGATGGGTGAATTATTAACCAAAACAAGCATCTTACCCGGTCCTTACGCACCGGTTGTTTCGAGTTTGTCTAAACCATTAACAGGATTTCATTCCAATTTTTAATGATAGTGATCAGAATTTTTAATGAGAGATTTGTCAGAATGCTAAGGCGCATCTACTGTCATGGCTGCAGATGAACTCTTCTACTGTTTGAATTTGAAAGGTCGTTAACATTCATGTGGAATTTGTTGTATAGAAGTTAGAACTCAGAAAATGGTACGCTCAATTTCCAAGTAATTCTGTCGAAGCCAATGATCTCATGTGTACTTCAGGAGTAGGTTAACTATGTTTCCTTTTCCTATTAATTCGTCCACTCCATCGTCCTTGATTATAAAATGCGTACGTCTACTGACTGACACATGAAAATAAAAAAAAAATCAATCGTCTATGCCTGTCGGATTTGGTTGATGTGAACCACCTCCGTAACCATAAGCAGTCTTTGTTCATCATCAGTTAACAAAGTGAAGTTTTCTATTGCAATGTCTTCTTAAACATTTCGCATTATCTTAGCTTTGTAATGCGAATTGAAGAACCCTTCTTCATTAATGCTGTCTTCCACCGATTCTCCATGGTATAAGACTCAATGAGTTTTTGTTTGTTCATGATACATAAAGCATAATATAAAATGTTGTGGAAAATGTCTGTGAAGTATGGATGAACCTATCCAGAGTTTACTTGTATATATTTGAATCTATATGGTGGGAGAATATTTTACTTTCCTTACAGATGATTCTCCAAAAGTTGCTCGCATATTCTCATCTAGGTTGAAGACTCGGAAATGACTCCACGGGTTTGATCTATTTGTGGATGCGTCGACCGTCATTTCCCTGTTCCAAGAGTCATGGGTAATATCTGCCTAAAATTTCCCCACAAAACTATTGTTTTTCCTCCAAATGTCTTCGTCGCATGGCCCATTATATCCTTCAAAGGCATGTCTATTTACCATTTTTGCTTTATCCCATATTATTAGGTCTACACTGCACAACGCCGCCAACTGCATTCCCTTTAATATGTCACGGGCCGAGTTTTCACCAAGCTCTAGGGGTATTTTAAATGTTGGATATGTTGTCCTCCCTCATGGGAATGAGAGTGATATTATTCTTGATGAAGCTACAGTTAAAACAATTATTGATGTTGATGTTAGTCCGGATGCCAACGTTTTCAATAAATATGTTTTTTTTTTTTTTGACGGCAAAGAGCAAAATTTATTGAAAAAGGTTCTGAATCACTAAAACAGTGATAAAGAAACTAGAATTAAGTTACATGGATGTGCGTATAACAGCATCCCAATTACAAATAAGAGTAGATAAAGTGAAACCTTTAAAAATATCGAGTATTGCAAAGTCCAATTGAATAACAAGGACTTGACCTCTATGATAATCTGATTTATATGCCTACTCAAATTTTTATAAAACCTATTGTTTCTTTCCTTCCACATACTCCACCAAATGGTGAACGGCAAATACCCCCACAAACGTTTAAGCCTCTTCTTTGCTTTCTTGTTTTTTCCACTCCCACAAAGTTTTTCTAACATCACTTGCAAAAACCCATCGAATTCCAAAACTATTCATAAAATACGACCATACCTCAAAAGTTGTTTTGCAATGAAAAAATAAGTGAGCATTAGTCTCCTCATGAGTATGACACAATAAACAAGTTGCATTCTGGACGATTCCTGCATTATATAATTGATCCAAAGTGGGGGCTCCATCATAACACAAAGTCCAAACAAAAAGATACTTTTAAAGGTACCTTTGGGTTCCAAAGTTGCTTATCCGGAAACGAGATAAAGCCTCCGGTTCAAGAGCGAGTATCCAAGCCACCGTAAATCCTTTTCCATTGTTGTACCTCCACTGTCTATCATCACTAGAAGCTACATCTAGAGAGGAATTAGGGTCTCCTATCACTTGTAATAGCTGAATCACTTCCTGCACTTCTAATTCATTTAAAGCCCTAACAAATTGTAAATTCCATACTCCTTGTTCTGACACCATCTCCTGCACGGTGAGTTTTTTACCCTTGGAAATTCTGAATAAAGAAGGAAATCTCATCTTTAAACTCTGTTCACCTATCCATATATCGTTCCAAAAGTATACACCAGCACCATCCCTTAATATCAATGAAGTACCAGATTTGATGAAATCTGTAGCTTTAAGAATTCCCATCCAAAGACTTCGACCAATGGTTCTTTTAGAAAGGTTAGGAAATAACGCTTCATGAAATCCACCAAATTTTTGCTCTATAATTCTTCTCCACAAGGCATATTTTTCACTGCCATATCGCCAAATCCATTTCGCATGAAGTGCCTTATTGACAAGCTGCATCCCGTCTCACCGCTTCCAACTACATCCTTAAGCACTTTTCTTTGCATGATGTTCAATCCTTGTGAAGCCGTAAGAAATTCTTAGAAATCTTCAGGGATGAGTCTATTTTGTTTTTTTATTTGATAACAGTAAGGAAGCTTTGGGAATTCTTTAAGAGTGTTAATTAGCTTCATTCATTCCTCTATTTCAAATAAAACATAGTTTTTGAGTTGTTCTTCCACGATCTAAATTTCTTTCGAATGTTTTTCTATTTCGATGCAAAATATCATCTCCAATGTCCGTTTGAATGTTTTGCTAGCATTTTTATTTTGCGAGAAGGTAACTTGAGTGTTGTGAACATCTCATGTGATCTTCTTGGATGCGAAGTAGAGGTGTAAAACGTGCCGGCCCGGCACATCCCGGCACACGAAGTCGCGTGATTCACGTGCCACGTGCCGTGTTGTGTTGTGCCAACGATTTAAACGTTTTGTGCCGTGTTGTGCTTTACCAGTCAAAAGCTAGGCACATCATAGCCCACGGGCACAACACACGAATAAACGTGCCGTACTGTGCCGTGCTGGCACACGTGCTATAAACAATTTGAAATCACTTTTAATGTATACATTAAGTCGGACATTATCACAAGAATTTAATTAGACAACATATCATTTGAAATTATTTCAAGTAAAATTAACAAGTTTATTCAATAAAAATAAATATCCCATCAAATATAAAATTGGATTATTGTCATGTAAATTAATGTTCTAGTTAAATATAGGTGACGACATTATAAAAACGATATTGAAATAAATTTTCCAAATATTAAGGTATTATATGTGTTGTTATAAATAAGCCAACATATAATGTTAAAAACTAGCTAGAATAGTGACTCTTTTGTGAAATATACAAAAAATGTGATGTATTATGCCTTGTTATATGGTGTATTTGTACATGTTATGACGTGCTCTCTTAACGTGTTGTGCTGGGCCACGTGCTTATCCATGCCGCGTCTTTGTCTTTGTGCTCTTCGTGCCAATTAGTCAAACCAAAGACGTCCCATTTAACTAACGTCTTTGTCCGTGGCTTGAAGGCTAAGTCACGTGCTGGGCTGGGATGTGCTCAAATTTTAGCGTGCCTAATTTACACCTCTAATGCGAAGTACCTGCCTCTTCCATCGCTTCTTTCCTTACTTGGTGTCGTCCATTCTTCTGGGAACCTGAAATGTAAAAATTGGGTTTCGGTATTTTGTGGTGGTTAGTGTGTGTATTTATAATTCAGCGAATTGACCTGGTATCCTAAAAGGTACTAATTAAAGGTTATGACTGTATTACGAAGGATTGTGATGGTTTGTTGATTTTGTGAGAAATAATTTTGAGAGAAATACGAATTTGTAGTTATCTCATAGGTATAACCATTATGGGGTGTGTCGTGTGGATTCTTCCAAACACCTGTTGGTGCAACCAAATATGTATATGTTTTTTTATGCGGGGTTGTTGAAAATCTGAATCGGTACATCAAATATATACTCTCTAAAATTATGATCGGATACACAATGCTCGTATATCAAAGGGTGAACATATGCAATTTTGTGTACTCTTGCAATTGGCTTCTTTACAATTCTGATAGTGACCCTTCAAGTTGCCAACTAGACTGACTGCCCAATTCGTAACAATTGTTAGAATGATCAATAAGATGCCAATGACATGGAAAAGTATTGCTGATGTGGCTTCATGGGAATCAAGATTGATTGTGGGGACGCCATGTTGCTATTTTGGGGTCCCTAATTATAAGAAAAGATGTGGAATTTCACCTATTTGGAACCACAAGCGAGCCGTAATTCAGAAATTAAAACTCATAATTAACGAATTAGACAATCAGTGATAGTAACAAAAATATTTTGTTATACATAGTTTACAAGTTGGTGTTTGGTTGAAGTTCAGGAATTATTAATTAGAAATCATATTTAGGAGTTTTGCCTACAATTTTAGGTGGTTTGGTATCATTCATAATGTTTACAAATGTTGCTCTAGAAATTCCTGTTAGGGCCTATGTTATGTTGGCTTTAGTGATTTTGGTAGAAGATCGTAAATGCTTTTATAAAGTCGAGTTAGTGCAACCTGAGATCAAATCTACCTTAAAGTATCTCTACTTGCTTAATTAGTGAATCATATTCAATAGAGTGATCATGTATTTGTTTAACATACATTTATAATTAATCATAATCCCGAAATGATTAAGTATGATAATTGTCAGATATTTCTAATGAAACAGGCATGTAAGCTAGACATGATATAGAATTTGATTGGTCTTATTCATCATGTTGTTTATGCTGACAAATTTCCATATAAAACATTATAGATTTGCAAGTTTTCTTTGCCTTGCGCACTACTTAGTCCTGACTCCCAAGGACTACGTTGGTGGAGATTGAAATTTTCATAACCGAAAATGTTGGATCTTTGACAACTGACAACATTGGCAAAGTAGTTATTATTACATAATGGAAATACTTATAAAGTTAAAACAACAAAACAAGATATACTAGCATACTTCTATTAACCATTTCTTGATGGTCGTACCTACCAGCTGCCACACTATATATTTGGTTTGATCTACCAACTCTCAAACTTTCTCGTGATAAAAAAGTGCACAAAATTATAACGTGGATTAATATTCAATTCAAATGGATGTTATGAGATAGGTGATCTCTTGATGATAATTTTATATGGGAAAATTGGGAATATGTCCCGTTTTCACTAATCCGTTTGGGAATCTATCCCATAACGGAAAAAATTAAGAAATATGTCCCAGTGAGAGAAACAAACCGTTAAATAGTTTGTATCCCACATGTGTGGGCTTACACAAGAGTCATAGTTACTCTTTTAGCCTTGTCATTTACATCGATGTCCAATTTATCAGTTTGGGGTCGAGAGTTACTTGCTCAACGAGATCTGATAGCCGAGAATTTCCGTGATACTAAGCTCCAAGAGTTTAGATCTCGTTTGAAGAACTACTGCTCTATACTTGCCCCTAAATTCTTGTTTGTTATTCCCTAATCTCTCTGACAATTCAAGGGGTTTGCTAACACAATCTAGATCTCATTTTTTTTAACATCTGTTGTTTATGTTAGTGCTATGGTTGGGGTTTTTGTTCTTGTCTACTTGTCACCTTTTGGTCAATTCATGATTGAGAATTGTTCATAACCGTACGGAAAAGGGGAACTCCAAAATTGGTGTCAGTATCCTTTCTGTTGGCTA
This sequence comes from Papaver armeniacum, assembly GCA_023531295.1. NCBI lineage: Eukaryota > Viridiplantae > Streptophyta > Magnoliopsida > Ranunculales > Papaveraceae > Papaver > Papaver armeniacum. The sequence continues at coordinate 105,273 of JAJJWW010012983.1, forward strand.
TCAAGCTCTAACTATAGAATCCTTGCACCTTGATTTCGGTACCGTAATTGCTGCAACATATAAATTTTTGAAGCAAATAAACTTGGAGAAGGTAGATTTTACTCTGTCCATAAGGTACTATAAAATTCATGAAAATCGGAACTTAAAATATCAACAATTGATTATTTTTGAAGCTCTTCGTATTGCTAAGAATTTTTCATTTGATGTAATCATGGTACACTTTAAGACAGCTAAGAAAATTTTCATTTGATGTCCTCAATTTCTTGTGAATCTTGTTGGCTTCAGCCTAGCTGGTCATGAAGAAAAATTACTCAATACGTGCCAAAGTGAAGTCTTGACCAAATCATGTTTGATTTGTATCTCGTTCTGCGTTTGTCTATTTTTATTCAATCAGGCATAGTAGGATACTTATATATTCGTGGTGTGTGGTCGGAAGATTGTGTAGATTCTGTTAAACTGGATATCTATTCAAGTGACAAGGCTAAATGAGTAATTATGACTCTCGTGTAAGCCCACACATGTGGGATACTAACTATTTAACGGTTTGTTTCTCTCACTGGGACATATTTCTTAATTTTTACGGTTATGGGATAGATCCCCAAATAGATTAGTGAAAACGGGACATATTCCCAATTTTCCCATTTTATATTGTAATGTTCATTAGCATCATTACTTTCCCTTTGTTTTTTTTTTTTTTGATCCTCCTCCTCTATATTTTTTTCTACAACCATTCAACGTTCGTTTTCTTTTGACACGATGCAAAAATCTCTTGATGAGATAGGTGATCTCTTGATGATATTTTATATTGTAATGTTCGTTTTCTACACGAAGGTAAAAATAAAGCGAAAACGAAAAATGGGGAAGAATATCTCTACCAGTCCCCATAGCAATAGCATCAAAAATCGTAGCTGGTGGGGAGCTGCTCCACCAACAAGGGTCAATAGCAGCTCCATATTTAGCTAAAACTTTAGCTCAAGCATTTCCTTCTTTGTAAATGTGCGGAAATGTAAACTCAATAGTAATTAAGAATAATTGAATACAGTTTTCCCAATTTAGTCCATAACCTCCAAAGAACTAAAGAAGCATTATAAATTAAAATAACGTTCATAGAATCACATTCAAACCAAATGCAAGAATATTTCGAGCTTTTGAAATTCTAAAGAGCATGAATCGCACCCCAGTATTCAGTCAGTGAGTCTTGGAAACAAATAGGGACAGCAAACCAGTCCCTGTGCATTTCTAAAATCACACCAAAACCAGCTAAACCTGTTACCTAAAGAACAACCATCGCGTTTTAATTTTATCCATCCATGAACTGGAGGATGCCACTTAAACCTCTATTAATTTCTGTGCCCTTCTGGCCTTACTATTGATCCCAAAAAATCTCAAAATCAATAGCACTCTAATATCCCGGTCCGTGAACCCCTTTAAAGAGTTGCCAGCTTCCGAGACAAACCTTTAGATGCTAGAAACAAATTGTTGAATGGAAGTCACAACGTTGTTAAATTTGACATTGTAACTGACATGAAAGTATCACTATGTTTATCAGTTTCACCGACATGGCCTCCCAGTATTGCAATAACTAGTGCACTAAGCAGTATTACAATGTTGTCAACTTTCTTGCCTTTCAAACATGCCATAGATGTTCGACTTAAGTTTTTTTATCACAATTTTTTTTGTTTCTCCAATAGACTACATACATTGTATGAACAAAATAAATGGTACATTTTATCTGCAAGGTATAAATTGGTGTATGGGTTATGGAGTCTCAATGTCTAGATGACTGTATTCGCTGGATCAACAAGTAAACCAGGGTTTCGGTGATTTTATGAACAGAGTTCGCTAGATTTGCTAGTAATAGATTTCAGACAAATTTGAAATTAGGATGCCAAGAAAGCACCAAAGAGTACAACACTGGAACACAAATGAAATTCTTTTTGTTGGTTGTTTTTTTGTACGAAATTATGAGACATATCTGTAATTAAGACATGTTAAATTCGAATGTTCAAATCTTTTTGTTTATCATTTCATTTTTGTTGATAGTTCCTCACATATTTCTCATGGGATAACTATTCTCATGATGCTCATTTTTTCCTCCATATAAAGCATTGTAGATTTGTATATTCGTTGCCTTACAAATCTCATAATTGGCATTCTACTTGTCCCTAAGGTTCCAAAATATATATTTTAATTAAATAAATCGCACAAAATTGGCATAAAACGTGAGATGTTGATGGACATTGAATTTTTCAACTAAAAGACGTATCAAACACGAAAGATGTTGATGATTACGGTTCAGATAGGAAATTAGGGTTTATAACTCGTTTTTTTAGTATATTATAAAACGAGTGGTATTAAACAGTACTGTCGACAGCGTGGAAAATGTGTTTTTGAACTTCTTTTGATTTTCTATTTGTGATTTTCAGCTATAGTTATGAACTGAAAAAGAATTTCTAGGTTTTAATGCTAAAATGATTGACAGAGTTATACTTTTGACTAATGCACGCAGCTGTGAAAGATGTGGAGATTTTAGCTGATAAATTGGGCACAAATTTAATTAAAAATCCAAGAAAAACTGAGAAAACCGATTCTAGGTGGTTGGTTTTGGTTTGATGTCACAAAAAAAACCAAAGATCCAAAAAAACCAAACTAAAGAAAAGACCGAGAGTTGGAACCAAAAAAACCGACAAAAACCATAATAATATGTACCGAATTTTCCATCATAGTATAATATATTTACACTTCAATGAGTATATCCATAAATAAATAAAATATTATTAAAAATGTATTTAATATTGAATTACATATGTATAATATATATGATTTTAATGACTATATCCATAAATAAAGAAATTATAGCTCAAAATATATCTTATTTTGATGATTTGCTTTACAATTTGATTTACGAGTTAAAAATGAAAGTCTATTAAAAAAAACCAAAAAACCCAGAAAAACCAAAAAAACCGGTGGGACGGTTCTTGTTTCTAATATTCTAAACCGAACATGGTTTGGTTTGGTTTTTGGTTTCTTACAAGTGATATTGGTTTGGTCCTTGGGTTTGACTGGAAACCAACCAAACCGAACCATGGGCAACCCTAGGCACAATGAACCACATATGTTTGTTTGTCTTTTGTAATTCACATTTGAAAGGAATATTGGGGCCTTGAATCAAGACACATGATGGACCCAATAAGCAACAGAGATGTTAGAAAATTTAAGACTTTTCAATTCGACGTATTAATTGTTATTGTCCATTAATGAGTCAGTGTGTATGTACAAGCGACTATTGTTTACCCTGGTTCCGAAAGTGTTTGTTTTAGTTTTTGCTTGGTCCATAGAGAATCGAATGAAGTTGCCAACAGTCTAGCTAAAAAGGCTATAATTGAAAGGCTTAGTCAATTTTGGTTTTCTGATTATCCGTTTTGGTTAAAATCTCTAGTCAGAGAAGAACTAAATGTAATCATCCAATGATTTCTTTTAATAGAATGTCTTCTTTCTTATTAAAAAAAAAAAAGATAGTTAAACATATGGACTAATATTTGTACATATTTGTTCGTCTCATAATTGTAATTATGACAATAGTCCCAATGCTAGTAATGTGGGTATCGGATTTCACAGGAGGGTACCAAAATACATATATAACAAAATAAAAAAATTCTCCATCTTATATACTCTTGGTACCCCTATTAGCAATGTTGCAATAGTCCCACGCAGCTAGAATTCGCTTAATTAACTTTAAATATAATATGCCTCTCTACTCATTGCCAATTGGTTTTGAGTTGGATGCACGCAGACTTTAACAGACTGGCCAGACACAGTGTAGACGAGTTATCGTCAAGTATACTGATTTGTCACTTGTACATCCAGGGGTGTAGGCCGTACTGGCCGAGGCGAAAATGCTATATAAACAACTTTATAACCGATGAATAACATCGGTAAATGTTGTGGAAGCTGACGTGTTTGGGAGTTAAGATTTTTACTTTGCCACCTCACCAAAGAAAGATATTACCGAAATTTTTATAAATTCGTGAAGTATACCTTCGTATTAACTGATAAGTTTAATCGATCATGATTAATAATGGTTGTTAACCTTTGAGAATTATACAAAGCGGATCGAGATCTCTCTTCTCGGCTACTCTAACTATACAAAACTCAACTCAAGAGATTCAATTTCATCAAAAGAAATAATCATTCGCTCGAATCTCAAAAGTAATCAGTTATCTGATTGCGGTTTGTCTTCTAATCATAATTGTCCAAAGCCGCTCCCAAAATAGATGGTTTCACCTATTTGCCACCCACACTTTTCCTATTTGCCACTTCCTTAACAATGTCAAAAGTGATTTCAATTTATAACTTTCATTTTTCCTATTTACCACCTACAAAAGTCTAATAAAATTTGACTACAATTAATACCACTCTTATCTTTCTTCTTCTTTATAAACGAATTAATGGACAGTTAATCCGTAAATCCTTATCATGGAAGATTTCATTGTTGAAATGCAGAAACATCATACTTGCCAGGATGTGTTTATTCTAAACAGTTTTACTGGCCCAGAAACTCCTTTCAGACTCTCTGGATTTACTAGTCATTTTATGAACAATTGCCAAAACCCGTAGTCGTCCGTATTAAGCATATGAACGATTCAAGAAATTTGGATCAAGCATATGAACGATTAAGCATCATGAAACAAGCGATTTAAATTTTCTCCCAGGGTAAATCTGTGTGATTTTTTGATACTACTAGGATCTAGTCAAGAGATCAATCAATATTCAATGGCATCACATTAAGTGAAAAATTGTTTGATTAAACAAACTTGTATCAAACTTTTGGAACTCAAATTATTTGTATATTGTATACGTTTTCCCCTAAATCTATGTAGGAATTCTCTAAATACAGATTTCGGTTCTTTCCATTTGTAATACTTGAATAATTTAAAATCCTTTTCCTGGATGCAAACTTGAATGATTTGCACTTGGTTTAGTTACAGGGTTGTTGATAATTGATCAAAAAGTGTATTTTTTTTTTTTCTTAAGAAAAAGAGGAAGAAAAACGTAGCAGAAGAGAGATGGGGAGATGGCGACGGTGGTGAGGAGAAAGAATGCTTCAGGGTTAGTTTTGTTTTGGTTTATAATTTGGGTTGTTATAGTTTTGGGTATAAATAAAAAGTCAAAGAGTAGTATTTAGGAGATATTTTGAAATATATGGGTGGTAAATATGATAAATAGGGGTGGAATTTAAGAAGGATGGCAAATAGGAAAAGTGTGGGTGGCAAATAGGTGGAACCAAATAGATTGCCAACATGTCTTGAAATCTTAATATTATCACTGAAGTAATTTGATAATATGCGGGGTTAATAAGGGGGCAGAGTCTGGAGATGGGAGCTAACCATCCAACTAAATTAAAAGAACAAGGGAATCAATGCCCGCTGTCCAAAAGCTTAATGTGTAAAATCCATTTATTTATCTTTTGATATTGTGTATGTTACCATGAAGAGGGTAGAACCTTTAAAAAAGAGAAGAAACAAACTTTTATGCTATGCTTGGTAGCCATTAATGGCCGACGACCACAACTAATTAACGAAACAAAAAATTCGCAAGAAGAAGGGTAACCTGTTCTTTCGTTAAATCTACAAAATCTGATGAAATACAATGGATAGAAATTTGATAGACAGAGACTTACGCATTTGATAAATCCAACCACATACATAATATTCGTTGTTGTTTTTTCTTTGTGGTACATTGAGGTGTCAAAAGGTAGACGTCTCCTCTCTCTCCAACACTTCATCGCCACATCACCAAACGCTGTTATTAAGATGTCATATATCGGTTTATGTAGCACGATTGCTGGACGAGGTGTTACCGAATTATTAGTCACTCATTTGTACACCTGTTACCGATTACTGGTTATTCGGACATGGTTCCACGTGTTAGGCCGAGTGACTGGCCTTACACGTGAGGGGGTGTGTGAAAGGACAATAATCTCACAATGCTAGAATCCACTTAATTTTAAAATATAATTTGGAAGGGCCGCTCCACTCATTGCAATTGGTTTTGATTTGGATGCCCGCAGACTTAACAGTTTTGTATAGATCATGCTTGTGAATCTTGTTTGATTATTGAATTGATTTATTTTAGTTAAATCTTTCAGATGGGTAGAGTGGATAGAGATTTCTATGTAAGTGATATGAGTGGCCACTAAAGGTATTTTTATTCTCGTGATTGTAAAGCTGGTACAAGTGGATGTTAGAGCATAGCTCGGTTGAACCCACCAAGCGTTGGTATGTCAAGTTTGGTTGTCATATTTTAGTGAATCAAAACTCATGTTAAGATTCTTTTGATTATGTACTAGAGTCAACTTCGTATAGGTTAGCTTGAAAGTATTAGGATATGAGACTTTACAAGTATTGCGAAGACTTGAAGATGTGAAGAAGCAAGGAGCTACAACGACAACAATCATCCTTCCACTTGAGGTTAGTGATATTTGACTTGAACTGTTTCATTCCCTAATGTATCTTTCAAGTCATGCATATTGAAAACATAACTGCGAAGCATATTTGAACTCTAGATAGACATAGTATTAAGGAATACAATATGAGGTTTATTGCTTAACCATTAAACTTTGTAGATCGATAAGACATCGCCATAATCATTTGAATGCTATTGTGATTATGTATGGGTATGAGGTGAGGATTTCATCCTAGGGAACAATGTTTACATGTGTTCTAATGAAGTAAGTTCATAAACTTGTTTGTGAACCGAAAAGGAAATTGCCCGGTGTTATTGGTTTTGTTATTCATTGCATATCTTATGAACAACCAATATGTGTGATTGAGTATAACCGCTCACAACTTATTTGTGTTCTTGGTAGAACTATTCACAAAGGCCTGACTTATGTATTGGTATGACTTTTATTAGTGAAACCGATCTTAAGTAATCACCTGAGATGGTATGATCGGGTTTGTGATTTTATGTCTGACCAAATATGGGAAAGGGGAACCGATCCTAGTAAGAGGTGCAGTACACCACAAAGGATAACCGATCCTTGTATGGGGTGCAGCAAGGTTTATAGCAGAAAGGGGAACCGATCCCATGGACATGTACAACACGTTTTTAGGCAAAGAGAAATCGATCTTATGGACATCTTCAACACATATAAGTTAGATACCATATATATGTGGGGAACCAATCCTAGTACCTAGTCAACCGAGTTTTGGAAAGCTAGTGTGACTATGCACAATACTCACATGGAAGGTAGAACCAAAACTTGTTTTGGTAGAACCGTTAAACCCATGGTTGTGACTGAATGTTATTTGATCAATCACATAGTTCTTGAAAGTCAGATAAACCAATTCTAAACTTGTTTGGAAGTGTGACAAATCGGTTTCAAGGTTGTAAGTGTGAAAGAGAACTTACAAAGTAAGGATGTCGACATACTTTGAACACGTGTTGTGAATGTTTATTTCTTTAATTGTTCAAACTTATTCCTTAATATCTAAGGGAAGAGAATCCCATGATCGAAACATAAGTAAGTTAAGAATCCTTTAATTAAGGTTATTAATTTCATTTTGTAGGGAAATATAAAAATTGGTAATGTTCATTTACTAATTAGATTTTCCGAGAGGTTTCGATCATTATTTTCGACAGAGCATTTCCAGGAATTATGGAAATCGAATTTGTGCTTTAATGAATATCTTTAGAATATTTTCGGTTTTGGAAATTCCTTGGTGTACAAACTTCCTTGTCTATAAATACTTGAAGTTTGCCTTTCTTGCAAACTAATCCTTCGTAACAACAGACTTCCTCTTTGTTGTTGTTACTGGTGTGTCCGCCTATTCGGAGCGGAGGGTAACCTAATTAGGCGAAATCTCTTACGGCCGCTCTGTTTAAAGTCTTTTTTTGGGATTGAGAAGCTCTAGCGTGTACCGTTGGTGGGAAACTAGATAATTGCGGTTTATCTTTTGTTTTCGATTGATTTGATTGACTAACGGTGGTTGAAATCTGGATTGCACCTAGTTTGTTTATGCTTGAGAATCTTCTCTTCTAATATAAGATTCATTCAAACTAGTTCGAGTTTCGACAGGGATCTTTAGACCGTTGTTAGTTCTAAAGACGATCTTGTGATAATCCATTGTTAATGCACTCGTTAAATGCGTGATTGATCATAAGAGATTCAAGTGATTGTGTGCGGAGTTTATATTGAAGATCTAAGAAGATTTGAAGACAAAGAATACATTGAAGATCCGACTTGGGTTTATAATCTTTGGTGTGCATAATATTTGTTTCGGTAAAAGAGGATCCAGTTAATAATCGGTTTATCCTTGTGGTAGATTGGATTGATTAATTGAGTAGATCGGCATCAACACAATTCTTTGAATTAAGAGTATTGTTGGCTTAATCTTAAAAGATTACTTCGGTAATTGAACATAAGATAGATCTAAGGACCTCGACGAAGGAGTTTATGTTAAGATAAAGAATAGCCTTTGTCCGACTCATATCACTTGGTTGAAGAGAGTTGATACCAAACAGATTTGTTGTTCCTTTACTGTTTGGAATACAAACCAAATGAATTGTTCCAAGTACATGACTTATTTATAAGTTGGAGGCGTGGGAATACAGACGGAACTAGGTGAACTATAGGTTTAGGTGCTTGGTCTCAACTATACGAAGTTAGGTGTAATTTTGTGTATCGGCTTAATCCTGAGAGTATTCAATTATGGACAAGGTCCCGGGTTTTTTTTTTTGCATTTGTGGTTCCCTCGTTAACAAAATCTTGCTATGTCATTTACTTTATATTTCCGTATTATAATTGTTTTATTATAATTAAAGTAAATTACACAAACGTTAATTCCTATTTACTTGATAAGTGAATCCTATTGTGTTTGGTTAAGTCCGAACCTTTTTATCAAGTAACATACTTCGTTGTTGTATTGTCTCGATCTCGTATCCATAGACGATCACACGAAGTGTGAACCGATTAGTTCTATTGTCTCGACTCAGTCCATAGACAATCACTTTCGGAGAAAGGACTTATAGGTAGGAAAAGTTTTAGCTTGAGGTATATTTGGGTACCCTCGCCTTTTCAGTGGAGATAAATTCATGGCTATTATAAATAGTAGGATGGTGAATAAGTAGAATTTTGATCCTAAACCGGATCTTATGTTTTTTGATAGGATGATAGAAATTTTATTAAGAGAAAGGAGGATTTACAAAGTCTATAGAGTATAGACAAAGAAAAAGCAAAAGAAAAATAAAAGACTTGGGACATTAGAAAAAGGCCAAGTCCCAGTTATTTACAGTGTAAGAGAAGTTATTGTGTATCTTGTTTCCCATAGCCATAGCCCAAGTAAGAACCAGAGTTTTTGCATCAGTACAAGTTCCAGATTTTTTTTGAAACTATAATTGGATTCAAAAATTCTTCAATTTCTCTCCATAAAATCCAAGTTACAGCCGCAGGAATAAGATCCCATATCAATATACCATCACCCGAAATATGATTCTTAGTCCAAGTATGCGCCAAAAAAAAAATAGTTTCTGGGAAAACCCATGCCCAATCTTAGTTTAAAGTAACACTAAACCAAATCTTATAGGCTACTTTGCAGTGAATAAGAATATGATCTTGCGATTCTGGACTGTCTCCACAAAGTATACAAGAGATGTATAGATCCACACCTTTATGTTACAGCATGTCCAGCGAGTTTAACTTACCATGCACAACACACCAAATAAGGAAGTTGAATTTGGGATGAACGCCAGACTGCCAAGAAAATTTGTATGGAAAATCATGAATACCTTCATCTACAACAATCCTGGCATAAAGAGATTTAACTGAAAAAATCCTAGAGGAATGAAGAACCCATCTTTTAGTATCAGAAAAAGTGTCCCTTGTTGGAGGTGAGGAATGAGGATCCAATGCTATTCAGCAAAGCAGCAAAGGAGTTTGTCTCAGAGTTATATAACGTTCTCTTAAAATCAAACTGCCAAGACCCATCTGCAATAATATGTTTATCAACACTTGCAAACGACAACCTATCCAGTTTATAAAGAGAAGTAAAAGAAGTAGCCAAACTGTGGCTTTCGATCCATATATCGTGCAAGAAAGATATTGACGTACCAGAATGTAAAGTGAGAATGGAATTTTCAGAGATTAGAGATATCCTTTCAGTTATAGTTCTCCAACATGAAACACCATGAGGACTTTTAACATTACCCGAAATCCAATATGAGCACAACTCTCCATATTTTTCTGTGATAAGCTTATACCGCAGATGTGACTTTTCCACCCCAAATCTCTAGCACCACTTCGCCAATAATGCTTGATTCATTTTGCTCAGATTGAGCACGCCAAGACCTCGTCTCTCTTTGGTTGCACCAACTTGGTTCTAGTTGATCAAATTTGAGCAACTTCAACCACTGCCACTATGATGCTTCCACAAAAAATTCATCATCTTCTTTTCCAAAGCATTGATAACCGATATAGGAGCTTTAAAAAGAAAAAAGTAATACATGGGAAGAGAAGTAAAAATGCGTTTCAGCAAGGTCAGCTTACCATCTTTTGTAAGAGAAATCTGACTCCATATTGAGAGATGAGCATCAAATCTTTCTATAATTGGGTCCCAAATTGCTTTAGAAGCAGCTTTTGCACCGAGAGGCATTTCAAGGTACATGAAAGGTATAGAGTCAACGAACTGAAACCAAGAAGTATCCCTTATAAGCTTTGGTATGTCTTCCTGTCAAGGAAAGCCCAACTTCTCCCATGGTCAAAAATAACTAGCACGAAAGGTCAACAACAATGGATCGTCATAAATAGGGGAGCTCTTGATAATCTTCACCGTTTATAAAGGGATACCAGTATTACTTGGGGGTGATACCATTTTATATAGGACGTCGGATCTCTCAATTGGTATCACCCCATTAATAGTGGTATCCCCTTTATAAATCATGATAATCTTGGATTTATAGTAATGTTTATTTCTTTCCTTTTGTTTTCGTTGCTTCTCCTACTTTAATACTAAATTTTTTCCTTCTACAATATTTTCCATTCAACTTCATTTTCTTATAACTAGCTTTTGTCCATAAGATCTAGTATGTAGAGTTGCGGGTGCACAACACTGTAGTGTAGTGTACATTATGTAATCTGGTTCACCGACTTGGCCAGTTGGCCTCACATTATCGCAATAATATAACCAGTGCACTGCGCATGCGCAGCATATGAGGTTTAGAGTGTTGTCAGTACTTTATTTTTCCCTTTTCAAACATGCCACTTTATTTTATCACGCTCTGGGTGTGTCTCCAGTAGACTAAAAAATACCACCAAATCTCAGTCCAGCGCACAAGTGACCTTGTTTGAGAAAGCCAAATTAAATGGTAATCTTATCTTTTTATGAAGAGTGTTTTTGTTGCAATTGCTAGTAACGGATCCTAAGAACTTTCTCCGTGAAATCTATTCATTTTGTTTTTCAGTGGAAAAATTCAAAGGGTACTAAGGAAGTACTAGAGGTTCAAAGTTAGCAGCTGGATTTATATATTTTGATTTACACAGTTGGGTTTAGAATTTCAGACTAAATACACATAGGATCTTTTTTTTTTTTTGGTACGAACTCATGAAACAAGTATGTAACTCGGTAACTAAGACATGTTCAAATTATTTTGCTTATCATATAATTTTTAACATATTTCTCAAGATGATCACTTTTTCTCATATAAAACTGTATAGAGTATGGCTTCTTTTCCTTGGACACTACCACTTTTATATGCTAGTTCGAATGGCTATGTAATATTACCCAAAAACAAAAAATGAACCAGATATCACCCGGATTTAATTCTGCAAACAAAATGGCCATTGAGAATGAAATGTTGGTGGGAATTGAAGTTATCAATTACAAGATATCTTATATCTAGAATGATTATTAATTGGTGTTTTTGTTTATGTCCAATTGTTGGCCAAATTCAGTTATTGTTTTAGTTTATGTCCAATTGTTGGCCAAATTCAGTTAATTCAGTTATTATTAACTGGGGTAGCTATTTCATTTCTTTAAAGCTTTTGTTGTTTTAGCTTGGTTTGTTGGTTTTTTGTCTAGAGATTTATTCTCTACTGTAGTGGTGTCTTGTTGTAGCTCTTGAGCTTGCTTTCCTACTTCTTGTAGGCTTTTCTATATATTAACTTTTGCCGATAAAAAAAAAATGTTTATGTCCGATTGTTATTATGTGTTTTTCATCATGCTAATTTGTCTGTGTTAAAGAATCTCCGTGTATTTCTCATACTCTTCATATTTTCATCCATACACATAAAACATCATGGATTTGTTTTTTCTTTGCCTTTCAGATCTAACTATTTGCATACCACTAGTCCTAAAAAGATCCCAAAACATTGTAAGATCATTTGCACAAAGTTGATATAAGACATGAGATGTTGGTGGATGTTGAAATTTTCAATCAAAAGACATGCTCTCGGATTTGTTGAATCTTAAATCAAAGAAGATTTCTACAAAATAGTGGTGTACGTACCGCCTGTTTTCGCCAGTGTCAGCTATTTCATGTTGTTTTGGTTGCTACAAGCTATGTTATTAGTAGACTTTGGGAATTTTGACCCGGCTCTCGAGGGGCTTGGGCACTTTGACAATTGAGTCAAAAAGATGATATAGTTTAAAAATGTTTATTCGTTAGTTTTCCATGGTATCTTGGCTTGTACTTCAATTTATGTATCACTTGTACTTTGCTTGATAATAATAAAAAACTTATTCAAGAAAACAAAAGTTACAACTTCAAATCTTTTTGTTTATCATGTTATTTTTGTTGACAACATCTCACATATTTCTCATCCGATAACTATTCTCATGATGCTCATTTTTTTTCTCCATATAAAGCATTGCAGATTTATGTATTTTTTTCCGAAGAGGAAGGGCAGTATATATTAGACATTTTCGTAAATAAACCAAAGAAAAAGGGCAATATGTATTAGATATTTTCGTAAATAAACCAAATAAGAAGGGTAAATAGATATAACTATCAAATTATATTATAATTCTTTATGTATTTTATTTTTTAAGCGTATAATTGGAAACCAAACTTTAATATATAACATATCTAAAAACCCGTGCCTTGGAATTTTACAAATTTTATCTCGTTAGAAATGTTACAAAAAAAATCTACGCAATGAGTACAAACAACAGTAAATGTATGTCCATAATTTTATAGTTTTTACGAAAAATTTGAAGGTATATATCATTTTAGACACAATTTTAGAAAATTAGATGTATATTCATTATGCAAGTCACCACAAAGGATACATAATACTTTATGTAGCCATATTTTAGTTTATGCATCAACTAATTTTCCGTTGCAACTAATAAAACGATGTACTTCCTCCGTTTCAAGAAAAGTGATACTTTCACTTTAGGCACAATTCTCCAAAATTGAATGCATAGCTATTATGCAAACCACGTCATGTAACCATATTTTGGTTTATGGATCGACTATTTTTTTTTTGAAACAAGGCAAAAGTATCACTCTTTCTGAAACGGGACAAAAATAGTCGCAAACAAACCCCATCTTCAAATTCTTTTTCGGTCGGCCCTCCCACCGTGGCAATGGTTATACTAGTTAATTAATCATAATCCTAAAGTGATTTTAGTATGATAATAGCCGTATGTTTCTCATGAAATATTTTTGTAAGCTAGCCATGCAACAATGATTGATGGTCTTTATTTATCATATTGTTTATGTTTACAGATCCCATGTACTTCTCATGTTCCTCTCCTCCTTTTTTTTTCTCTCCATATAAAGCATCAAAGGTTTGTGTGTTTCTTTGCCTTGGCCATCTCATTATTTGCATACGAATAGTCTTAAAATGTTCCAAGATATTGTAATTAAATTAGATCATTTCCGTAGACTTAAGATGTTGATGGAGATTGAAATTCTCAACCTCAAGTCATATATGCTAATGCCATTGCTTGGGTTTGTTAAATCTAGAACCAAAGACAAAGTTGACGAGGTAATTTCAAAGTAAGAAATATTTAGAAAACTAAAACAGGATAACAAGATGCCGTACCATACTTCTACGGATCGGCTCTATGGTCATACCTACCTGTCACATGACACAACACACGATATATTTGTATCTTCATCTACCAAAGCCAACTAAGCCAACTTCTCTCATGGTCAAAAATAACACAACAATTATACATTGAATGTTAAAATGGATGTTCCGAAATAGGTGAGCTCTTCTTAATCTCAGATTCTAATGTCATTTTCCTTTTGTCTTTCTTGCTGGAACGCTTTGTTCTTACAATGTTTGTCATGCAGCTTACATTTGCTTCCGTCCGTGTAATATAAGATCTAGGTCCTGGAGTTTGGGATGTACACCAGTCTAGTGTATATTATGCAAGCTGTTTCACCCTCATGCCCCCGTACTACTGCAATAAGCCAATAACTAGTGCACTAGGCATGTACGCGGGTTTACAATTAATGCTGTCTTTCTCGCCTATTCAAACATGTCATATATATGTTCGCAGTTCGCCTATTTTTTGTATCCAATTTTTTGGCAACTCCAAGAGACTAACCATCAAAAACGGAAAACAAAGCGTTTTTGTCCCAAGCAAGTTGGGTAGGCTAGAAATGAGATCCAAGACATACCAAATGGTCGGCATGCCTCACTCTTTTCAGCAAGTCTCATTATATGAAGGTACGACAGATTTTACGCCGGCTTGCCAGCCTCGACACAACCCACTTATCCTGGCTAAGGTATATGCTGTGGAACCCACTCCTGGACACAACCGATTCCTACAAGTGAACCCGTATGAACAAACTAAATGGTCTATCTTAAGGTGCAAATTGGGCTCGGGTTATGAAGCCTCAATGTATATTATTCTGGATTCAAACCAGGGTTTTGCAGATTTTATGGAGATAATTTTTGTTGCAATCGTTAGAAATATAGCAATTTGGCCACCAAATTTATTTCATTTTTAATTTTCAATGAAAAACTAAGAAATCAAAAAAAGATAACCACACAATTAACTTTTTTTTTTTTTTTTTTTTTTTGTGCGCGCGTGTGTGTGGATGTGTACAACATCATGAAACGAAACAAGTATGTACAGACATGTTTTAAATGTTCAAATATTTTTGTTTATCATCCTTCAAATAATTTCTCTCAATGCTCATTTCTTCCCGGATAAAGCACTATAGGATATATGTATAATTTCTCCTTTGCCTTACTCATATCTGCTATTTGCATGGTAGTTCAAACTTCGTGTGAACACGGAAATCATGTAAGCATCCTCGTGTTCACAAACAATCTCAACATGAATTAAATACACGCATTAAAGTGTGAATAAGGTATAATATGTCTAGATAGATGATGATTCGCTGATTCCAAACCCCGCGGGTTTGTCATGATCTCCTCAACATCCAAAATGATAGATTTAAGACGTAAATACATAAATGAAACTAGATGAATGCTAAATGTAAAGAAGACGATGATTTACGTGGTTCAAAGCACTAAGGCCTACGTCCACGGATCTCGGGGATATTCACTATAAAGTAAGCGGTTACAAAAGTAATCACAAGATCTTTGGTGTTCATCAACCTCATAGGTTGATACTCATACTTACTTCTCACTATTCTCTCTCCTATTCCTTTATTCTACTCCCGATCCTCTCTCTCGTGGAAGGGATATACATATATATAGATAAATCGAGTGGGTCCACTAACAAAAAGTCGTTGAGATCTTATCTTCTTGTGCTCAGTGCATGGTCCGCGGACTTCCCGTCACTCCGCGGCTCTCTACAATACCCAAGTTTATTACGCCGATCAACCCTCGTTTTCTTCGTTGGTCGTCCAACACGTGCCCTCCGAGCAAAGCATTAAATGCGAGTGGTTGGGCGGCCCGTCCGCGCCAAAGTGTCGGTCCTCCCTTGTCACGCCTATGTTAGTTGGACTATCCCACCATTGATTACATCTCGCCTCGTGATGGGGTAAAGTAACTCTTTGGTGTTGCGCGGGATTACCCACCTTGGATGCTCCTCATCTTCGACCGTTGGTCTTGACGGATGGCACGTCATCTAGATACCATGGATGCCCCTACGTGTCATCCTCTTTATGACGTGGCCTCCACGTGGGTTCTCGCTAGTACACGTGGCGAGGGAGATAAATAAGTGTACTTACAATTTGCCCCTCTTCTTGTGACTAGGCACTAGTTTTAGTTGGAAGAAGAATCGTGTGGTACGTTTTTATCTCTCTCTTCATAACTTCTCCTTAAAAGGGTGCTACCCGCATTTATTGTGCACGTTTCCCTATATCCAGGCCATAATCGCCCTTTGGGTAGTGGACGGTTTTTCTTGATCTTATATAAAAAAGAGAAGAATGAGAGAATGTGAATTAAATTCACATTCTCTGTTTATTCTCTGTTCCATTGTCTTCTTCCTCTTCTTAACTTCCTCTGACACCATTATTGCTGCTGCTGTTGCGCTGCCATCGCTATCGCTACACATTTCTGTCGCCGCTCGCTATTCGTCCGTCGCGCCATCGCCGCCACCTTCGTTGCTGCTGCTTTACTCTTTGAGGTTCAGGTATGATTTTTTATTCCGTTTACTCGCCATGCCTAACCCTGTTGAGTTTTTGATTTTCTGTGATGCATCGATGATGAATTTAATCTTATGTATGTCCTGGGATTTGAGAGTTGACGCCGCTGAGCCGTGTGTTTCATCGGCCATGCTTTGATTTTATTTTTCTTCTTTTAAGTTTGAATAATAGTTTGAGAGTTTAAGTAATCGTGGATGAAATCTAGGGTTTTCTTCACGTTTGCTGCTGTTTTTGAGATTTTCTTGCTTTTCGATCTTCCTTGCCTCTGATTTGCACTTTTATTTGTGTTTGTGCCCGCAGATATGTCCGATCATCCGCGGGTTCCTTACCAAACTCCTCCGTCAAGTCCTCACAGATCTCCTCGAAGTGATTCCAATATCAGGGGTGGAGCTCCGCCTTCACTTACCCAGGATAATCCTCGGGATGGACGAACATCCTCATCCCCTGGTCAGAGGCCTTCACTTAAAAGGGGTGATCCGCCGCAGGGGTCTAGATATGCCGTGAATCGCCCTAGAGGTGGGTCTCCTAAGAAGCAGCGGAATCCGCGTACTGATCCTTTAGATGTGCAGCCTCTCCGCACCAAACCCCCACCGCGGACTAATCTACCTGTGCCTAGTTCAAGTAAGTCAACTAAGACTCAGCCTTCGAAGAGAAAGGCTGCAGAGATAGAAACTTCGGGGGATGTAGTTCCTCCTAAAAAGAAGGCTGCGAGTTCTGCGGAAGATACTACGGGAGATGCTTTCGAGGATGACTCTGCTGTTACTTTTCGTCCTTTATCTTTGGGTAATAAGAAGTTTACTTTCAGACATATTGATCTTGAGGCCTTCAAATTGAAGCACGGTCTTCAAAGACTTCCAAGTAAGTTTTTATGCCCCCCGATAAAGATATAACTTATGAGATGGTTATCAACTACCGGTATGATGTCTTTCATTTGCCGACGACCGTGGGTGCTTTCGAGGCTGGTTTGATGTTGCCTTTGTATAAAGTAGGTGATGATTTCTACTAGGGTCTTGTCTAGCCGCGACTTCGCCAAGAAAAGTCATAATCGGGGTGCAACGGTTGACAGAAACTATCTTCGACATCTCCGAGAATGCTACCTTCGTAGCAAGGGGCAAACGATGATAACCTGCTATGCCCCTAAATTAGAAAATGAGAAAGGGTGGTACACTCCTGAGAATTTCAACAAATCCTTTGGAGATTACGTTAACAGGAATACTCGTAAGCCGTGGTCTGTGAGTCTGCAGAACATTGCTCCGGTTAATGGGGAAGTTCGACTTTTGAGCGAAGTAAGTGATTCCAAGATGGCGAGGGTTCCTGGTGCTGAAGGTCTTCCTATTCCCTCTGATGAGAGAATTAAGCGTGATCATGACTATGAATGGTCTGCCACTGTTCTTGAAGTCGTTGGTCCGTGGGCTTATGGTTGGGTCCCTGGACCCCATGGTTGGCAGCCTACCTGTTGATGTCCTTATCGCGAAGCTTCTCCCGCTCGTTATGCCCACACGCCCTTTTGGAATGAGTTTTGTAGGTATGAATTTTGCTTATAATCGCGATGTTGATGACGCGGAAGACGAAAATATCTCTGATGCTTACCTTCTTCCGCGGAATACTAATGTTGCTAAGGTGTGTTGTTTGTTTTTGTGCGTATATATGCCCCTTCGTTTTCTTAAATAATGTTGATTATGCCAAGGAAAGGAGATGCAAATGGCTCTTTTATCATTATGTGTTGTAGGTGCGTAGAAATAAGAAGATCAATCCCAAGCAATCGTCGAATTCTCCCACCGAGGGTTCTACACACTTCGAGGATGTGGACAGTCCAGTGGATGGTGATGAGGATGTTTCCGATGGGATAGAGCGAATTGAGACTTCTCCGCCCGTTCAAGAAGTAGATAGTATTGCCGGTGGGAGCGTTGGTGGAGGTGATGGTGATCGTGCCACTTGGTGGTGGTGGTGGTGATCCGCCACCGGTGGTGGTGATGGTGATCGCACCGGTGGTGGTGGTGATGATCGTGCCACCGGTGGTGGTGGTGATGATCGGCCACCGGTGGTGGTGGTGATGATCGTGCTATTGGTGGTGGTGGTGATCATGGTGGTGGTGGTGATGATCAGGCCACTGGTGGTGGTGGTGATGATCAGGCTGAGGAGGCTACTAAATCAAGTGGGGTTGTTGTGGACAAGGGTAAGGGAATTGTTCTTGGTAGTGATGACAAGGATGGGGATGATTATTGCGAGTTTTCCTTTGGTAAGGTTTTATCCGGGGAACAATCATTTGACATGGCCACAGTTATGGGGCTTGTCTCAGACTTCACTCTGCTTCCAGCTGGTGATAAGTGGAATGTTCTTAAGGATAGCTGCGGAGGTGACCCCACACGCGGATCTGATGCTGGGGTTTTGGCGGTGCGTCCCGAGAGTTGTGTTGGCACCTCCTCCACTGCTGGTGGGGCTTTGGTGCTAAGTAATACTAGTGCTTCGCTTGGTGGGAAGCCCTCAGACTCTTCCTCAGATGATTTCTCGGTCCTTGGTCGCAGATGGCGATGATGCTGTTTTGGCGTGGCTGCAAAAGAAAAATTTGCTTGTCGTGCCTCATCCTGCCCCTGTGATTGAAGGGGAAAAGAGTTCGGATTCTTTTACTCGCAGGCATATGGAGCTAACCCCTGAGGAGGTTGTAGATCGAGGGTGGGGCAAGAATCTTGTGGCTGGGCGGGATTGATCTCGTGGTAGATCCTCCCCTACGGTTGCCGGCATGATGGCCATTCTTGATGGGTACCAAAGACTGATTATCCCCAAAGTAGCGGTTATTGGAGGTTTGTCCTACTTTTCTACCCCCGATTTTGCTTAAATGTGTTGTGAACTAATTTCCCTTTTTGATTGATAGATGATGAGGAGTGAGTATTGTAACCACCATCTTTACCGGCTCTTCAAGGATAAATGTCTCAAGCTAGAAGGGAAGCTCCGGTATTATGAAGAGACGCTTACGAACGTTGAAGCAGCGGTCTCTGCTAAAGATGAGGAAATAGCGGAGCTGAAGGGTCTGCTTAAACATAAGGAGCAGCAGGACGCGGAAGAGGCGAAGCTGCGTTCCGAGTGGGCTTCGGTTAAAGGCCAAGTTAGCGGTTCTTTGAGAAGAACTCTTCGTCTATCTCGTGTCTGCGTCTCTCTTCTTCTTTGATAGTTACATGTTCCTTATATGTTCAGAGTTATTTTCTTCTTCCCTCCTCCCGCTGTATTGTCTTCAGTGGGTGGAGTCCCTGAGTTGTTGTGGCTTCGGAATGAGAGAACTCGTCAAAAAGGTCGTATTGACGAGTTAGTTGAAAAACTTAAGAGTGAATCAGCGAAATGGAATGCCCGCGCGGATGTTCATAAAGCTATGGCTGAAGAATGGCGTAAGAAAAAGCTTTGCTTGGTGGATCTGCAAAATCAAAACAACCATGACCGTCATTTATTCAACGGGGCTCTTTTATGGACGCGGGATAATCTTGAGAAAGCCCGCGGTCAGATTTCCTCGTTAGATTTTAAGCTTAATGTTATGGAAGACGAGTTGCGGCAGGCGCGGTCTTCTCATCCTTCGGATGTGCGGGCTTATATGCAACGTCTTGCTAAGGAAAGCGACGACGCTAGGGTAGAATCTGGTGCTCTCAGTAGTGCCTTATCCGCGTCTCGAGCTGATGTATCCCGTCAGGTTGAGTGTGAGAAAAACTTAGAGGTGACTATGTGTCGTCTTAACAAGGGGTTGGAATCGAAGAATGATGAGGTTAATCGATATCGTCATTCGGACTCGATGCTTCGAGATGACCTAAGCGCTGAGTCAAGTATGCTCATAATCTTCGCGGGTAGATTATGATAGGTTATCAAATGAATATGATTATGCCGCGAGAAGCAAGGGATTCCGCGGTTGAACATTGTGAAGGTATACGTTTTTGTCATCGAGTGTGCTTTGTATTGTATTTGTTATAACTCACTTGTCTTCCTCTGTCAGAGCTCAAGGACTGACTTAAAAGCTGCGGATGGCAAGTTTGACGAAGCTCGGGCTAAGGTAGTTCAATTGGAGGGCCAAGTTAATTACCATCGTGGTCTAGCCTTGTCTCAGGAGGAAACGTTGAAGCAAGCCAATCAAAGGGTAGACCAGCTTTCCGCTTCTCTAAATCAGGCTGAGATGAAGAGCGTAGCCATAGGCTTCGTGGCTCGTAAGCAGCTGGCAGAAGAGATTAATAGGACTCTCGGTGAGATTGAGCTGGATCTCAAGAAGAGCCATGGGCTAACCAAGAATTATACTCGGCGTCCCGTACCCGCGCTCCCTTCAGGTTCTTCTGGACCCTCCTCTGGTGGTAGTGTTCCTTCATCGCTGAAGGATAAACCTGCGGATAATGCTCCTTCTCAGTAGATCATAGCTAGTATTCTAGGGATTGATCTCAGTTGCTTATCCTTTTTGGCGTTTTTGCTATTTTCCTTGCTAGGCTTGTAATCAACTGCCGTGTACTAGATCAAACTTTGGTGTTTAAATCTGAATTTGAATTTTGTTGAATTTGCATCTATCAGCTTTAAATTAAATTAAACATGATGAGTAATTCCGTAGTGTTTATAATCCAAGGATGTCAATCTTTGAATTTGAGAAAGTGTATTGTCTGTGCAATTCCGTAGGTTGATATCCCCGGAATTGTCTTGTGACCTTGCACCCCGTCCAGCTAATTCCTTGGCCAGAGGATTTATGAACGGTGGGGGTCTGGCCGATGTTCGAGGATATATTCCATTGAATTCGCGGCTTGTAATATTGCTCGGGTATCTCGTTCTGTGGGAAGTCGCCCCCTGGTCATACACTCATAGACACTTACGGAGGAGTTCCGAGAGATTGCATGTGTATGCTCCGATATTGCATGTGTGCTTTGTATGGGATATTGCCCGGTATATTGCGGTGGGTATGATCCACGCTTTGTGCGGGACATCCCTCTTACTAAAGTAAAATGTCAATTCTTAATAATAGTAATCGCACAATGATTTACGTGGTTCGCCCCAAGGCCTACGTCCACGGGGTAACTATAGTATCGATATTTTATTAAGATGTGGTATGGTTTTCAATGTACATTGTGTAAGTAGTATATACATGTGTCTCATATGGTGTAAGTTGTGGGTTTTGAATAAATTGAAATGCGTGTGGGTAATGAATAGAATATGACACTTGAAAATGAAAGCTTGGATTGATTGAAAAGTTAAGGCGCGTTACTCCTTTGTCAGAGATAGAAACATGTGGACTTGTAAGTCCGTTTTCTTCTTCCGAAATGCATACGCAGTGGTAGGTTATGGGTAGTATGGTTTGAGATATTTAGCATTCCACGGATGCATGAGGATTTCCCCTTTCGATTACGCAGATAGTAAGATCCATTTCTGCGATGTCGTGTATTACGTAGGGTCCTCCCCAAGTTGGTGCTAATTTTCCCCACTTCTTTTCTCGCCGGTATTGGGGAATGGTCCTTAACACATCTTGCCCTTCTATAAAATTCCTAAGTTTCACTTTTTTGTTATATTCTCTCGGCTAGCGTGCGTTGGTAGTTTTCCATTCTTTGCAAAGTGCCGCTTCTTTCCTTTCTTCGAGGTCGTCAAGCTTTTCCAACATCATGTCCGTGGTGAGGTTCTTTTCCCATGCTTCGTCTTTGTTGTTGGAAGTAGAATTTCCGTAGGGATTATCATCGCTCCGTATGTGAGTAAAAACGGAGACTCTCCGGTAGATGATCTTCGAGTCGTCCTATATGCCCACAGAACGTTATGTAACTGCTCACACCACCGCCCCTTGTACTCGTCTAGTTGTTTTTTAAGGATAAGTGCCAAAGTTTTGTTTGTGGATTCTGCTTGTCCGTTGCTTTGTGGGTATATGGGGGTGGATTTGTTTTTTCGAATTTTGAGGGTGTCGAACAGCAAGTCGATATTCTTTCCTTGTAGCTGTTTACCGTTGTCGGAAACTATCTCTGCGGGGATGCCAAACTGCGCAGATGATATTTTGAAAATAAAAGTAAAGACGTCTCGAATCCCGAATTCTTGCCCGGTGACTTTGCTTCTACCCACTTGTTGAAATAATCCGTTGCCACTATTAGGAATCTTCTTTTCCCGGTCCCTGATACGAGTGGGCCTACTATGTCGATACCCCATTTCCCAAAGGGCCACGGACTGTCCACATAGTTCAACTTTGTGGCTGGGGCGTGGATTCGTTTACCAAATCTTTGACATTCTTCGCACCTTTGCGCCATTCTAGCCGCATCTCGGATCATGGTTGGCCAGTAGTAGCCCTGCGTCTTCGCCTTATCTGCTAGGGACCTCATTCCACTGTGATTCCCCGCGTCTCCTCTGTGGATGTCTTTCAAGATGATATGTCTCTCTGATCGGGATAGGCAGCGACGAAGTGGCCCGAGGAATGATTTTCTGTATAAGGTTTGGTCTCTTAACTCGTACATCCCTGCTCTGGATTGTACTTTCCTAGCCTGTTTGGTATCCTGGGGGAGTTTCCCCTCTTTTAGGAAAGAGTGGATTTTGATTCTCCAATCTGCTTCCTGACTGTAATCGTCGTCCTCATCATCTTCCTGACTGATGCTACCCGCATTCTCGGAGATGTCGAAGATATCTTCATAACTTCTCCTAAAAGATAGTTTCCTGTCAACTGTTGGCCGGATAGTAATCGTATCTTCATATCTTCATATCTTCATAACTTCTCGAGAATGCTACCTTTTGGCGAGTTATGGCCGGATAGGGGAAACGTGCACAATAAATGCAGTTATGGCCTGACTGTAATCGTCGTCCTCATCTGCTTCCTGACTGTAATCTCCAATCTGCTTACCTGATTGTAAGCGTCGTCCTCATCGCCTTGTCGCGTGATGTCATCGTTCTGGAAGTCGTCGAATATGTGTTCTCCGACATCATCATCAGAGATATCTTCCTCCTTAGACTTGCGTTGGTTAGCCGCTCATGTTTCTTGGGGCTTGATGGATGGTTCGTACACTCTTGTTATCTTGATTGCTTTGACATCCTCATTTTTAAGCATGGCTGATATATATGCCGGGGGCATCTGGCGTGTACGAGCTCCTTCCTACGCACAGATGTCGGAATTTGATTTTTGGTATTTGGGAAGCCAATGTTTGCACCAGAGCCATGTATGCCATCAATGTCTCGTCATACACATTGTATTTGTAGCCTATCTGCCGTATGATTAGTTGTGAGTCACTTGTCAACCGCACTTCTTGTATCCCTAATTCAATTATCAAGCGGAGAGCATGGATCACTCCTTCATATTCTACGATGTTATTTGTATGGCCTTCGAATTCCAATCTGAATGCGTGCACGATTCTGTCCCCTGCGGGTGTGGTGATGACGATGCCTATCCCGCGCCTCCCTCTCTATTTTTGGAGCCGTCAACAAAGACCTCCCATTGTCGTGGGTTCACTGGTTCAAGAATATTATTTGTCTCCTCTAGCTTTTCTATTTCTGGGGCGCCCACAGCCCTCCATCCTTGTATGCGCACCTCTTCTTCGTTGTCCAAAGGCAGGTATGCTAGAAAGTCCGCTAATACTTGCGATTTCTGGGAGTGTTGGAGCTCATAGCGGATGTTGAATTGGTCGAGGTACGTGCTCCATTTTGCTATGCGTCCTACCTTTCCTGCCCCTTTGAGGATGGTCTCTAAGGGTGCTCGACATGGGATACGTATGTCATGCGTTAAGAAGTACGTCCTCACTTTAAGGTAGACCATACGACGGCTAAGATTAGTTGTTCGATTCTTGTGTAGTTTCTTTCCATGGAATTCGGGGTCTTGTCGACATAGTAGATCGGTTGCTCCTCCTTTGTGTGGGTTACGACAAGTCTTTGCGCTCATCGCATCGTCTATTGCCGCAATGTATAGTGCTAAAACCTCGTCCGGTCTAGGTTTCGAAGGATGGGGATTTCGCTAGGTCCGTTTGATGCCCAGAAAGCTTCTTCGCATTCTCGCCGTCCACTCAAATTTCGTCCCCTTTTTTAGTATGTTGAGAAAGAGTTTGCACCTATCCGAGGATCTTGAGATGAATCTTCCCAGGGCTGCTAGGGATCCATTGAGCTTTTGTACCTCTTTTAGGTTCTTTGGAGATGGCATGTCTACTATGGCTCGGATTTTTGCGGGATCTACTTCAATGCCTCTTTTTGTCACCAGGTACCCAAGGAATTTTCCTGATGTTACTCCGAAAGTGCATTTTTCCGGGTTTACCTTCATATTGTGCTCTCTCATAGCTTCGAAGATGTCCCTCAGGTCCTGGTGGTGGTTCTTCCTTAATCTGCTCTTTACGAGCATATCGTCAACATAGACCTCTAAGGTCCTGTCGATCCATGGCTTGAAAATAGCATCGACCATCCTTTGGTACGTTGCTCCCGCATTCCGGAGTCCGAAAGGCATCCTTACGTAGCAATAGAGACCGTGGGGTGTGTAAAATGTCGTATGTTCTTCGATCTTCTTCTCGCCAAAAATAGTTGGTTGTACCCGGAGTATCCGTCCATGAATGATAACTCTTCGTATCCTTCTACTGCGTCGACTAGCTGATCAATGCTGGGCAACGGATAACTATCCTTGGGGCACGCTTTGTTCAAGTTGGTGAAGTCGATGCAGATTCTGACTCCTCCATTCTTCTTTGGTACTATTACCATGTTAGAGATCCAAGTAGGATATTTGACTTCTTTTATAAAACCGGCCTCCAACACTTTCGTGACTCCGTTTCTACCGCTTTGTGATGCTCTCGTAGCCACCTTTCGTATCTTTTGTCTTACTTGGGGGTGTACCTGGGTTTAATGCGCAACTCATGTTGTACTGTCTTCTTGGTCTATTAGGGCATATCGGATAGTTTCCATGCAAAGATATCTCTGCGTATTCCGTTAGTAGTTTCACCAATGAGGCTTCGCGTTCTTCGTCCATTAGAGTTCCTATCTTGATCTTTTTGGATTCTCGCTCCGTTCCTATATTAACATCCTTCACCGCCTCCAAGGACGTAAATGTGGGTTTCGGTTCCCCCAGGTGAGGGACTTTCTTTAATTGCTATTTGGTAGACGCAGGTTCTTTGTTTGCGAGGGCGCCCTGGTTAGAAGTTGATGTCGATGCTTCCGTGTTCCCTACGGAGTTCCCCTTAAACAAGCTTTTCCCCGAGATCCCTTCCAAGTATTCGTCGATGGCTTTGTCCTTAGATATTGCCTTGTTTCGAGCCCTGCGGGTTCTCCTTCTCTCATCTTCTTCATTGTTGAGTTGATTTGCATCGCGTGGCATTCCTTCACGGAAGCTTGATCACCCTTGATCTCCATTACTCCTAGGGGAGTAGGAAACCTAAGGTATTGATGGTAGGTGGCTGCGACTCCCTTAAGCTTGTGGACACATCTTCGTCCAATAATGGCATTGTAGGGCGAAGGCGTGTTCACCACACTGAAGCGAGTGTCGACTTTCATGGGGCCTGCGTCCACCTGTAAGACAATATCCCCAAGAGGCTTCGTAGCCGTACCATTGAACCCATAGATGGTGTAGTGCGAAGTCAAGAGTTGCTCATCGTTAAGCTCCATACGCTTGAAGGTATCGTAAAACATGACATTTACGGAGCTCCCTCCATCGATGAGGATTTTCTTTATGTTGCATCCTGCGATTGGCAAGGTGAGGATCAATGGATCATTGTGATCTTCCATGTCATCCTCAATATCCTCGGCCTCAAAGGTTAGAGGTGCGTTCATCCATTCCTCGTGATCTTCCACTTCCTTTCAGTCTAAACTGTAAAGCTCACAGTAGTCTTCAAATTGCTTTCTCAGTCGTTTCCCTATTTGTGCCGTTAGGGTTGGCTCTTTGCTTTCTGAGCAGGATATAGTATTCAACGTGCGATTACCCTCCGGTAATTGGACCTGTTTGCTGCGTTTGGTTCTCGTCTTCGCATGACCTTCTTCTCTATATATTTTTTTAGGTCCCCTGCATCCACCATCTTTTGTACTGCTATCTTGAGATTTTTGCATTTCTCTGTTGTGTGCCCGTAGAAGCAGTGGAAATCACAGTACTCTTTGGATTCTGCCGAGGCTGGAGGTTGTTTCCCCTTAGACCAGGGCCAGTCTAAGTCTTCGCGATTCTTGATCTCCTTTAAAATGCGTGAGTAGCTAGCATTGAGCTTTGTGTAGACTCGGTCTTCAAATTTTCTTCCACCCCTTTTGTGGTCATCTTTCCGATCCTTTTGGTGTTCGCTGGATCTGTTCGTTAGTTCCGCGGAGTTGGTCCGTGGGGGTCGCTGAGCCTGTGCTCTTGGGTTCTCTCTTTGAATTTCTTCCAACCTTGCGTGTTTTTCGATGATTATCCTCAAATCTCCCTATGTGGTTGGAGAGGTACCGTGGATTTCGACAAACAATGGGCTCATCCTGTCAAGTCCCCATTTGTAACAATTAATACTCACCACGGGATCCACATGTCATATGGCTTGACATATCTTGTGCCACCTATCCGTGTATTCTCGAATGGATTCCTTGTATTTGATCGCAAGTGAGAAGAGCTTGTCCATCCCTGTGTTCACAACCTTGTTATACATGTAGGTGGCCAAGAATTTTTCGGTGAGCTGATCATACAAATCAATGCACCCTGGCTTGAGGTTATCAAACCAAGATAACGCGGATCCCTTCAAGCTTGAAGGGAAATATCTGCATAGTATAGCTTCGTCATGATCCCACCTGGCCATTACCCTGTTGTAATATCGTAGGTGAGCTGCGGGATCCGCGGATCCGTCGTAACACTCAAAGGATGGGACCGGGCACTTCTGCTGAATGGTAGCCGTAGCCAACTGCCGTGCTAGTGGGGTAGTGATGGCCTCCTTCATAACCTGTTCTAGTCTTCCACCTCCTTGCCTGGTCTTGATTTGATTGATCTCCGCTAGCATTTCCGCACGGAGATTCTCCATTGCCAAACAATGCTCGTTATGAAGGGAAGTCCGTGTCTTTCTTGTAGGTTGTGATGTCGTGGCCTCTTCTTCATCATAGTAGTCTGAGGTTTCCGGATGATAGTCTGGGTCAATCCTTCTATTGTTCTGCGCACCCTTTTGGGGTATTCCTCTTTGATTGACAACTGCAGGGACGTTTTCGAGGATCATTCTCTGGTCTCTGTTTTGTACCGCAGAATTAACCTCGTCCTGCTGATTCTCTAGCTCCGAGCTTTGGAGGATCTTCTCTTAATTGCTGGTTCTCTTGGGCTAGTAAGGCCACCGCGTCCGCGTATGTCCGCTCGATTCCTTTTTAGCTCTTCTAATTGCGCCAAAATCTGCGCAGACTGGTTTGATTCCTGATTTGTTCCTATCTGTATCTGAGCTTGTCCCTCGGGGGCTGCGGTGTTGACTTCCTCCACTAGCCGTCTACCCGGCTCGGTCATTCCGTAGGATCTTGCGTGCAGTGGTATATTTTGTTCATCAGTCTGTGGCATCCCATAGGGAGGATTCTGGATTACTGATTCTGCTACTGTTTCTCGAGGTTCAATAAGCCGGGTTGCAGCTGTCACTTTGGAGGCGATCATTTGAGAAGTTCCTTCGGTAGGTGTAGCAGCTTTTGCCGCCGCGGCCTTCTTTGCTTCCATTGCAATGATGCCCGTATCTGAAAGGAATGTGCTTTCCGCTCCATTCTGTGTCTTGTCCCCGGCTGTGAGTCCCGCGCCCTTTTGTTTGCTCCTTGTCACTACTGGCGTATTCCTAGGTGCCTCTTTTGAAGGTACCTTTGTCTTCCCGGCATCTTTGTTCCTTTCCATTGTAATGTCCTGCACAGAGAGCATGGAGGTAAACCGAGACAAAAAGTCCACGGGTTAGCTGTTAGTTCAAACTTGATTTCATAGGCTCGATTTCTAGTGGCAATGAGTGTACTCAAGCTGTTAGTTTGGCGAACAATACGAAAAGCATAGAAGGATGCGGGTTTAACCGGGATAAGGTCCATGGGTTGTTGTTTTGCAAAAAATCCAAATCTATTGGTGGAAATTATGTTTGAAATACCAGTTAAAACACAGATCTGTTGGTTTAAAGGTTACATAATGCCCAGATCCGTTGGTAGAAAATAAAATAGACATAAATATGTGCGAAAAATAGCCCAAAAACATAGATCTGCTAGTTTGTGTTTGTAAAAGACCCAGATCTGCAGGTAGAAAGTACAAAGGATACATATGTGTGCTAAAAATGAGTTTAAATATAGATTTGTTTGTGTTTTAAGTAAAATATTTGAGGTAGAGGCTATAAAGTCACAGGAAAAGATAAATCTTTTTACCGGGACAAAGTCCCTGTTTCTAGCGCCATATTGTGAACACGGAAATCATGTAGGCATGCTCGTGTTCACAAAAAATCTCAACATGAATTGAATACACGCATTAAAGTGTGAATAAGGTATAATATGTCTAGGTAGATGATGATTCACTGATTCCAAACCCCGCGGGTTTGTCATGATCTCCTCAACGTCCAACATGATAGATTTAAGACGTAAACACATAAATGAAACTAGATGAATGCAGAATGTAAAGGAGACGATGATTTACGTGGTTCAGCACTAAGGCCTACGTCCACGGATCTGGAGATATTCACTATAAAGTAAGCGGTTACAAAAGTAATCACAAGATCTTTGGTGTTCATCAATCTCATAGGTTGATACTCATACTTACTTCTCACTATTCTCTCTCCTATCCCTTTATTCTCTCCTCCCTTCTCTGTGGAAGGGATGTACATATATATAGCTAAATCGAGTGGGTCCACTGACAAAAAGCTGTTGAGATCTTATCTTCTTGTGCTTTGTGCATGGTCCGCGGACTTCCCTGTCACTCCGCGGCTCCTACAATACCCAAGTTTAT
The DNA here is from genome assembly GCA_023531295.1 of Papaver armeniacum. NCBI lineage: Eukaryota > Viridiplantae > Streptophyta > Magnoliopsida > Ranunculales > Papaveraceae > Papaver > Papaver armeniacum. The sequence goes on from JAJJWW010012983.1 coordinate 134,668, forward strand.
TACGCTGATCAACCCTCGTTTTCTTCGTTGGTCGTCCAACACGTGCCCTCTGAGCAGCATTAAATGCGAGTGGTTGGGGCGGCCCAGTCCGCGCCAGGCGGTGTCAGTCCTCCCTTGTCACGTCTGTGTTAGTTGGACTATCCCCAGCCGTTGATTACATCTCGCCTCGTGATGGGGTAAAGTAACTCTTTGGTGTTGCGCGGGATTACCCACCTTGGATGCTCCTCATCTTCGACCGTTGGTCTTGACGGATGGCACGTCATCTAGATACCATGGATGCCCCTACGTGTCATCCTCTTTATGAAGTGGCCTCCACGTGGGTTCGCGATAGTACACGTGGCGAGGAGATAAATAAGTGTACTTACACGAATTCTCCTTTTTTTTTTTTTTTTTTTACGATAGATGTGTGTTTTCTTTGAGTGATGCTACACGGACCGTGTCAAATCCATGGATAATCCAGTGAGGGAAATGGGCGGTAGATCCTCAACATTCTAAACATCGAGATCAGGAATGGGCAAAGTGGGTCCCATTTCCTATCTCACAAGGTATTTCATTGTCAATTGGCACCCATTACCTGGAACCCAGACCCGCTAGATTCGGCCTGATTCTCAGGTCCTAAAATTGGACCCATTAGCAACTTAGGACCCGACGGGTAATTACCCGATTCGTCGGGTACCCACGGGTAATGGGTACCCGGTTATTTATCCTTTTTATTCATCTTTTTAATAAAATTACAAGTATTTTGCTAGTTACGGCTTTGATTTTTTTTTTTCATTTTTCTCTTACATTTTAATCTTTATTTAAGACATTAATAGAGAAACAATAATAAATTTTTATAAAATTATTTTGATTCAAGTTAAAAAAGAGAGATTTTTAGGATTTTAAGATATTTTTATAGTTTTTATATACTTCAACGCAGGCGGGTGCCGGACTCCTGGACTTCAAAACGGGTTAGGTTGGTCCACAAATTTAGATCCTAGGACGGGAATCACAGGCACGGACCAATTTATAAGTAGGTGGGGTCCAGTGTCTAGTGATACAGGGAGGACTCCGGACCCATTGTGTTTTTAAGTATTTGTTCGGGACTAAGTCCCGTGACACAAATCATTTTGGTTTTCTTTGCCTTAAATATGGAGTAGTGCTAGGTTGAACGGGCTAGGAACCAGGGGAAATCCCACGTTTCACAGCTCCTGGGACCCGCGGGAGTTTGGAGGGGGTGGGCTTATCGGTCCCACTATGAGTCCCCATTTTGTGTGTGTTAGGTATCATTCACGGGATTCATGCCCGGGTGAATGTAGCATATTGTTGTTAAAGATGTCATTATTTGCACACTACTAATCCGAAAATTTCCAAGATATTGTACTTAAAATCATTGACTGGGATTGAAATTGAGAGACGTACACTCTCCATCAATTGAATGTTGAATCAAGGACGACTGAGTGATCGAATTGACAATTTTCTACGGTGGGTCTATCTCCCTCTCTCTTTTTGTTCTTTTTCTTTGTTGACAATTTTCTCTGCTACTAGATTTCTTTGTTGTCGGTAGTTCCTTGCCTTTTCAAGCATCTCATAGGTGTTCGATTGTTTTTTGTCTCGCGTTTTTCGGTGTCTCCAATTGACTAACCACCACCAACTCCAAATCTAAGTCAAGCCCATAACTGAACTTGTATGACTATGAACAAACTAAATGGTCCGATTTATCCCCCTGGCGAGATTGGGGTATACCCAGATTAATTGGGGTATACCCAATATGACAAAATAGTGTCATTTTGAAGTAAAAGTGGTCACCCCTTAACCATATATTTTCTATATGGCTAATATATCCTTGTTTAATTAACACTAAAAATCTGATTAGGTTAATTAATTGAGTTTAGATTAAAACTTTTCAAATTGTGAATTTGAATAATGAAATTTTTGATTAAGTTTTGGGAAGTTTTTTGATGAAAAAAATTTGTTTTGAAAAAATCTTTTGGAACGGAAATGAAAGCACACTACCCAAACACTTCTAAAGAGGGGATTGCAAAGTTGTTGAAGGAAATAATACTCAAAATTAGATCAAAAATCAACACTTTAGTTAAGTATGAAAAGCTTGAGAAGGTCGATTTAATAAAGATCATGCCAACTTCATTTTAACACACAGGAGACGATTGCCAAAAAAATTTATTAGTCTAAGGTCATCAAAAAAAACTGTATTGTTAAAAAAATACATTTTGTTGAGAAAAAATGTATTAGTCTAAAGGTCTTCAAAATACCCCCGCCGATTGTTAAAAAAATTTAGTAGCCGGCAAGATCTTCAAAAAAATACCCCCGCTACTGTTGGAAAAATTTGTTAGCCCGGCAAGATCTTCAAAAATACCCCGCCATTTGTTGAAAAATTTCTGATCGCCATGGTCTGTTATGAAAAGTTGGCAAGATATGCATGTTACGACCTTGCCGACCAAAAACACATAAATCACAATTTTCGATTTTTAACCTAATATAACATCAAATCACACAACACAATGATGGGTTTGAGTTTAAACATCACTTATAGTCTTCTTTTATAGGTAGAGTCAACAATTTTTTTGGAAAATCAAAGTTGAAGATTTTTATATGGCTTTGGTTGATGGAAGATGCAGATGAAGAAGAAGAAGAGAAGATTAAGAGTTATTTAGTTTTTTAATTTTAGGGTTAATGAAATTAAAAAATAGGTTTATTTTTAAGATTTAATTAGTTCAACGGTATTAAAGTAAAATCACCCTTTTATGAAAATGCCGACTAGGTCCCCTTAAAATTCGGTATACCCCAATTAATTTGCGTATACCCCAATCTCGCCAAGTTTATCTCCTTGGGTATAAATTGGTATTGGTTTTTGAAATATCTCTATCTCTACGTGACTATATTCTAGATCATGGGCCGGTAAACCAGGTGTTTCCAGATTTTATGGGGAGAGTTTTTGCTGCAATTGAGCTAGTGATGAATTCCTTAATGCACATTCTTTAGTCTTCAACTTTTTTCTAATCCAATACAATTAGTTGAATGCCTGATTAAATAGTAGCATTAGTCTGGCTGTAAAATACCCATGTAAATTTTCACCATGCGTACCGAGTATTTATTCAGCTTTTCCGGCTATAATAACTGGAAAGATGGTTAGATTGGTAACTTGAATCGGTTAAAGAACCGAATTGCATTGTAAACATAAAACCGGTTCATAAAAGATCCAAGTCTTTGATTAGCCCATCCATGTTAATAACATCATGATTTCATAGAAATAAAGTTAAATCTGTGTGTTTATATTTCTCTGGTAATGTTTATTCAACATGTTTACTGTTGATTCAACATGTTCTCTCCAGTTTGGCTATATATTATCTCTCCTTATTTCAGAACTCTGCTTCCGTGGAAGCAGTTGGAATCTATCATGAGACAGTTTTTACGGGGCACTGTTAACAAGAAAGCAGAAAAAAGGATGAGTAAGTTTCAAAAAACTAAATTTTCCCAAAGAAGAAGGTGGAGTGGGTCTGAAAACTGAGGCTAATGAGGCTAATGAGTAAATCTCTGCATGCCAAATGGGTCTGAAGGTATGGCATTGAGGCAAATGCACCGTGGAGGAGAGTGGTTAACCACAAATTTGATGGTAATGAAAGATCTTTTCTCCCTAATAAATCAACTAAACTTATTGGCAAGAGCCTTTGGGATGGTATTTTGAAGGGGAGAGATCAAGTATAGTTGAATACTACCTTTCATGTGAGCAAGGATGATAGGTGCCTTTTCTGGAAAGAAAATGGGTGAATGGCCATTCTTTCATGAGTTTATTTCCAACTCTTTTTCATTTAAGCAGGTTGCAGGAGGCCACTATTCAAGAGATGCTGGAGAACAAAATAGCTGGAATTTTGCTTTTTGTAGACTTTTAATAGATGACGAAATATAAGATATTTCTTATATGTTGGACGTGCTATCAATTTTTAGAAAGGGTAATGTAATGACCCGAATCTCCATCGATACTGTTCCCACTTAGCCACTGCGGTTATCCTGTAGTGAGGGGTTTTCAACGGGCATCGCTGCGATAATCCGGCAGCAACTTCCTGGGAGGTCGCAACTGCGGTTATCCGGTAGTTTGGGGTTTTCAACGGGCATCACTGCGGTAATCAGGCAACAACTTCCTGGGAGGTCGCAACTGCGGTTATCCGATAGTGTGGGGTTTTCAACGGGCATCATTGCAGTGTCCCGTGACAACTTACTGTGGAGGTGACCTATCAAGGATTGCTCCCAGACGAGCACGCTTAATCGAAGAGTTTTATACCAACTCGGAGCCGATTTTGCTGAAAAGGCCCTCGGTTGTAGGAAAGGATAAATCATCACTTATATTCTATTCTACCAACCCACGACGAATATCGGTATTACAATATCGCCACCTTAAATTGGATCCCTCCTCGGCTCCAGAATATATACGCAAGCCCTTATATCCGACGTTCCCCTACCCCTCATGAGAAGCACTGACCAACACTGCCCAAAGGTACCTTTCCACCTCGGCACTTTCGACCCGTCCGTTCCTAATGATACCATTTGTAATGACCCGACGTTCCACTAATATTGTCCCCACTTAGCCATTGTGATAAAAATAATCCGGCAGTGTGTGGTTTTCAACGAGAAGGTGGCCCGTCATCGCTGAAAATCCTCATCGGATTAAAATAATCATGCATCCTCTTGTCGTGGTAAAAATGTCGATCTCGCCAAGTATAGTAAACCCGTGCAATTGCACGGGCTAGTTTGTTAATATTCACTTGGTTCTCTTCACCTCTCTAACTTACACATAAGTAGGTTCTTGTCTATGATTTTTCCTAATGGAAAATGAGATATCTAGCTATCCCAGATATAGTCTTAAATACTTTGCCCTTGTTACCGTTGTGTAACAAAAAGAGGAGTTTCGGATCAAGATCAACCACACTAAGATGACTAACATGAATCAAATTAAATGTTAAAAGGGAGTGAAAAGAGAAAACAAAAAACAGATGTACAACATTTTGTAGGGAGTACTGCTAGTCATCATTGCACCGAAGGTCATCAATGGATGATCAACAATAGACATAATTTTATAAGCATGTTGCACATCCATTAATGATTTGCTTAAATTTTAATTGAACTGAAAAGTTTATATGGTACTTCAAATCCAATTTTTTTGACAGGGAATGCTTGAACTGTAATATTTCAACTAAATTCTATAAGCTAGACTGGAACTCGAGAGAAAATCAATGTCACTAATCATCGCACCAGGGGTTTGTTTTAACAGAAAAATATTTGGAGAATTTGTTCCATTGATTTGGCTGATGATAGCAGCTGAAGCTCCTAATCGCAATTAAAATATAAAATCCAACAATCAGATCCCTACTCCGAGGTTCCATCAGTAAAGAGCTCCATTCACACATGCACCTGGTTTTGCTGTAACTATTGTACATTACTTCATAATCAAACTTTCGGACATTTTGCTGTAAATACCACGACCTTTACGTAGTGCAACAACTTTGAAATCACTTTTAGTCCGAAACTGAAGAGTTTCAGACCCATCCCAGGATTGCTCCCACCCGAGCACGCTTAACTGAAGAGTTTTATACCAACTCTGGAGCCAATTGTGCTGAAAAGGCCTCGGTTGTAGGAAAGGACAAATCATCACTTATATTCTATTCGGTCAACCACTGCCGAATATCGGGTATTACAATATCACCACATTAAATTGGATCCCTCCACGGGTCCATAATATATTCACACGCCCAGATCTTCGACATTCCTTACCCCTCATAAGAAGCACCTGGACCAACAATGTCCAGCTGTTTATGGGTAAGAATCGTTTCTGCCGATTTCGGTAATTTCGGTAGGTGAGTGAGAAACTGGTTCAAACCCTAAACAAATGTGCCGCACGTGAGCACTTTATAGATTCGAGATATCAATCTGCATAAGTCCGACCTAAACCAAGGAATGGTCGTTCCAGGACTTGCTTCGGTCTTGCCAAGTGAGAGAAGGGTTGATTTGGGAAGGGAAGCAAAGAAAGGTGTTGAGACCAGAATAGTTCCTGGGAGAGTAGTATCTCGACTTGTATCGTAAAGTGAAAGCTTATAGGCTTGCAAGAGATGAAAGCTTTTGGGAGAGCTTGCAAAGTTGCCTTTCCGAGAGTGTAGTATTTTTCTTCCGACCGAGACTTGTTGTCCGGTGGAAATAGGTAAGACCTATTTATACAAGTCGAGATTGAAACGTACTCACGGCCTCATGAAGGAAGAGAGTAAAGGGTGAAATAATGGGAGGAGGTGGTAACCGCATGGTGTTAATGGGTGAAAAACGTTTTCACCATTATTTCCTCTTTTATTTGACCGCTTTATTCCTTTTCACGCTTTCTTAATGTGAGCGTAGTGTACGCTGCATCTCTTCATGACCGCCAAACCAAAACCCTAGAAAGCATCCCCCGGTTTGTGTTGATGTCTCGAGTGTTGGTTGCATCTTGAGTGCAAGTGGTGCCCTAGGGACGCATGTGGCATGTGCCAATGGCATGTGCGGAATGCCTTCGTTGTAGTTGCACCTCGAGCGTAAGTGGTAATGCCAGAGCTGCTAGTGGCGTGTGTGGCAAGTGCCATCCGCATGTGCGGAATGCCTCGGTGGTAGGTTGCACGGTTTGCAAGTTAGGCTACCAGCGTGTGTGTTTGGCATGTGCCAATGGCATGCGTGGCCATGTTGACCTAGTTGCAAGTCTTTGCAAGCCCAGGCGCTATATTTGGCGCGTGCCAAAGGCATACGGCTTGGAAACATGGCTTGCGATACGTGTTGGCATGTGCCAATGGCACGTACGGCCATGTTGACCTAGTTGCAAGTTTTGCAAGCCTAGGGCGCTATATTTGTCGTGGGCCAAAGGCATAGCGGTTTGGAAACATGGCTTGCGATACGTGTTAGCATGTGCCAATGGCACGTACGGCCATGTTGACCTAGTTGCAAGTTTTGCAAGCCTAGGGCGCTATATTTGGCGTGTGCCAAAGGCATAGCGGCTTGGAAACATGGCTTGCGATACGTGTTGGCATGTGCCAATGGCACGACGGCCATGTTGACCTGGTTGCAAGTCAATCCTAGGGTATTATATTTGGCGTGGGCCAAAGGCATATGGTTTGAAACATGGCTTGCGTTACGTGTTAGCATGTGCCAATGGCACGTACGGCCATGTTGACCTAGTTGCAAGTCTTGCAAGCCTATGGCGCTATATTTGGCGTGGGCCAAAGGCATAGCGGCTTGGAAACATGGCTTTGCGATACGTGTTGGCATGTGCCAATGGCACGACGGCCATGTTTACCTAGTTGCAAGTCTTGCAAGCCTAGGGCGTATATTTGGCGTGGGCCAATGGCATATCGGCTTGGAAATATGGCTTGTGGTACGTGTTGGCATGTGCCAATGGCACGTAAGGCCATGTTGACCTAGTTGAAAGTCTTGCAAGCCTAGGTCTCTATATTTGGCGTGTGCCAATGGCATAGCGGCTTGGAAATATGGCTTGCGGTACGTGTTGGCATGTGCCAATGGCACGTACGACCATGTTGACCTAGTTGCAAGTCTTGTAAGCCTGGCGCTATATTTGGCGTGTGCCAATGGCATAGCGACTTGGAAATATGGCTTGTGGAGTACGTGTTGGCATGTGCCAATGGCACGTACGGCCATGTTGACCTAGTTGCAAGTCTTGCAAGCCTAGGCGCTATATTTGGCGTGTGCCAATGGCATAGCGACTTGAAATATGGCTTGTGGTACGTGTTGGCATGTGCCAATGGCACGACGGCCATGTTGACCTAGTTGCAAGTCTTGCAAGCCTAGGGCTTATATTTGGCGTGGGCCAATGGCATAGCGGCTTGGAAACATGGCTTGCGATACGTGTTGGCATGTGCCAATGGCACGCACGACCATGTTGACCTGGTTGCAAGTCTTACGCAAGCCTAGGCGCTTTATTTAGCGTGGGCCAATGGCATAGCGGCTTGAAATATGGCTTGTGGTACGTGTTGGCATGTGCCAATGGCACGTCGGCCATGTTGACCTAGTTGCAAGTCTTGCAAGCCTAGGGCGCTATATTTGGCGTGTGCCAAAGGCATAGCGGCTTGGAAATATGGCTCGCCGCCATGGTGCGCAGATGCAGCTTGGTTTGGCATTGTTGCCATGGTGCGCGGTGCATTTGGTTTGTCATTGTTGCCATGGTGCGCGACTATGCGGCTTGGTTTGGCATTGTTGCCATGGTGGTGCAGTGGTGCGGTTTGGTTTAGCGTTGCCATGGTCGCAGTAGCGCGCTTGGTTTGGCATTGTTGCCATGGTGCGCAGAGATGGCTTGGTTTGGCATTGTTGCATGTGGCGTGAGATGCGCTTGTTTTGGCATTGTTGCCATGGTGCGTAGGTGACTTGGTTTGGCATTGTTGCCATGAGTGCGTAGGGTGCGGCTTGGTTTGGCATTGTTGCCATGGTCGCAGATATGCGCTTGGTTTGGCATTGTTGCCATGGTGCAGCAGAGTCACGGCTTGGTTTTGGAATTAGGTTACGTGTTGAAAAACCCTAACTGGGGTATTTTGAAAAAAATACCCCTATTAATTATTTACACCGAGTTAAATGCTCTTAGTTAATGTGTTGTGGGTAACACTAGGTCATGGGGATTTACGATTTTACCCTTGTTTAAAAACCACCATCAACATTAAGTCCCTCGCTTAGCTTGGAACTGGGGCTTTGTTGCAGGTAAGCATAAGATGGTGACGGATTAAAGAGAATTGAGGAGGCTTGTCCGACCTTTTTATAGATAGGATTTGGAATCCTTGCCTCGGGTAGTTTTGCACACAAACGGGAGGCTGGCACAATTGGTGGGGCGGTGCAGCTTGGGCGACGTTGGGAAGTTGGCGTGAGTTGGGAAACCGAGTGTCTTTGGTCGGGTGGGACCAGCGCAAGGTGTGCGTGCTTGCAGCGTGGCAGGCGGTCATTGGGAGGTCGGCGCAACCACATGGGGCGGTGTAACTTGGAAGCCGTGCTTACCCAGGCGTGACCGATGTAAATAAGGAGGGAGTAGGCGTTTCTTCGTATAGCAAAGTTTCCTTATTTTGCTTTCCTTCACGTGCGCTTCAATTAGGGCATTGTTCATGCTAAAATCAAAGCGTTATGTCCCTCCTCTGTTTCTTTTCCTTTTTAAAATCCCGTATTTATACCCAACGAATCGCATCATATTCCTTGTTTGAGAAAGGATTCTTCTTGTTGGATTTCTCTCTTTGTCATGTCACGTTGATTCGAGTCATCTTCTAACCATCAAAGTTCTCCGGATGAGGGCGCGAGGTCCGATTCTTGCATGAGCATCCCAACAAATGTTATCCGGTTAAGAAAATCATACGCAGATGTTTTTCTTCTTTCTTTAATGGATCGACACACACTTTAACGCTTGTTGTGTAAATGGGGAAATTTCCTTTTGTGCGAGAGATATCCCTGTTGGAGCATGCGTCATCGTTATAGACGAGGATGACCTAGTTGTTCCTCTTCCTTCAAGTCCGACCTTGTTGATGCTGCAGACTTGGAGAATGTTGATTTAGGGCTCTCTTGTCATGAATACCTTCCGCAGTTTATCGTTTGGGACTCGTATGAGGTGTCTCTCCTCCGATTATCGGAATGTTGGTGGTTTCTTGCGAAAAGAATTGTAGCCCTTTATACGAGGATATGGAAGACGTACGGCCATATTGCTGCCGGGAGCGTGGTGAAGTGCTGTTCGATCGCTTTGGTTTCCGTAGTGGTATCTTTTGCCAATGATTGCTGAGATGGAGAATGTGTCCATTCATCTTTGTTGTGGAGTTGACCATTCAAAAGTGGGAGAACATGGTATCTACCCACGAATCTTTGGAATTTAACGCGCACGGTCATGCACCGCCTCAATATTGTGAAGGTCGATTGTGGCCGGTATTCTTGCCGGTGTGATTCCGCCACTTAAAGCCATCTTTGAAGAAGAGGAAGTTTGGCCACGGAGTCTCGGAAGATTGAAGAGTAGGACCGAAAGATATCATGGCCGATTGAAGATGATATTTTGTAGGGATTATAATTTACTAGATGGGCTTTTTCGATTTGCATTATGAGATTGAAGGCTCCCTTTCTCTCTCTTTTTTTTTTTTTTGAAGAAAATAAAGAGATTCTGTTAATCCGTTGGCTTTGTATTGAAATTCGATAACTGGTAAGAAAGAAAGTAAAAGCGGAGAGAATGCCTGGACGTTCACACTTTTGATGTAGCATGTTGCAGGGAATCACTACAAGAAAATTGAGCTTTAGTGACTACTTGGATTCAGTTGGTACAGGGTCGTTTATGATGGTTGGAGATCTATAGCAACCAACATGGCAATGATAGGCTACGGGTCAAGACTTATTTTTGGGAGACCTATACCAACCATGTTGTTTAATAGATTTCTTTCGACTTAGTTGAAGCGACTCAAGTCTTAGTTGCCACAATATTTCGGTAAGTTCTAAGTTTTCTTTGGTAAAGACATAAAGCATTAGTTGTCAAAATGTTAAACCCACGAAAATATTGGTGGTGAAGACATATACCTTTCAGTGGAGGTGGCCGATAATAAAACTATCATTTCTTGAAGCATTTAATCCAGCGAACCTTAGTTGTTGTGGGTGTTGGTGAAGATGGTGAAGACTTCTAGCCGCTAGATGTCTTCTTGAATAGAGCTTGCTCCACTAAATTTTAGACGCTCAAGAGTTTAAGCCTCTGTAGTTTAGTTGTTTAAAAATTTCAGCCTCTATTTTTTCAGTTGGTTCAAAGGTTTTGCCATCACCTTCGTGGTTGGTCAAGGGTTCTAGCCATCCGTTTTTTGGTTGTATCAAGTGTCTGAGTTCTGTGCTGATGAAAAGCTCATCCACTGTACATTCAGCTGCTCAAGGTGTTGGTAATATAAAAATCCAAAAAAAAAAATTCATAATTTCCTTTTATTCATTATTTTCAATCACAAATAATACTGTTTACAAATTAAATCTAGTCGTTAAGCTAGATAAACATTCAGAGTTAACCTTCCACATGCACCTAAGTTTTGTATAAACGCAGAATCAAGCTACTCGGATAAGCAAGTAATCAATATGCAGATGCTAACCGACTCTTTTAGTTTGGACCAGGCTTCATCCTCTAGAAAGGCATGGAATTTTTGTTTCATCTTCTATTGACCACACACTGCAAAATTCCAAAAAATAAATAAATTAGCTAACTGTTGTTTCATATTTCGGTGGACTACCATATCTTTAAAATTCAAATGAACCATGCATCCAACTTCTAGTCTTTTTCTCCATTTAACATAATCTCAATAAAAGTGAAAAATTGTCATAGTATTAGCTAAGTTACAACTCGGCAACAAAATTAGAAATGTGAGAGAATGACTCTTGATAGATCAATAGCTTTTGAACTCGTCATTAACTATTTCAAGAACTTATTTATCCCCCGCAACTTCTTTAATTACTATATATATTTTCATTTATCAACTAATTAGTAAGGGATAATTATAGTTTTGCACTCTCGTAGCTACAGGCAACAACACTACATGTTAGCAACCTTGCACCCTAGTCCCTATGAATACAAAGATGGCAACCCCAATAGACTATCAAGTGCCATCAACATTAAAGCAAATTTGTTCCTTTCACAGAAAATCAACTTCCAAGCATTCAGAGAAACCAAACAGCTCAAGTTTTCCAATCACAACACTTAAACCACCCCAATTAAGAGCTGTAAGAGGATGATTTATTCGACGTACATTCAAAACCTTGCTACATCAAAACAAGCCATTATCTGTGTTAACAATACTACTGCCCCCATTCAGAAAACCACAACTATAAGGGCACAATCAAGAAAACAAACAATGTCGAACTACAATAAATGTTTTGAGACAAATAAAAGGCTATATCATAGAAATAAGTAAGAATACCACCTGAGCACAATACAAAACCATAGTGAAAAGGTGCAGAATTGGCCAGTGTAAATGCCACTCTCATCACTATCTCCAATATTGAGCTGAACAAAAGCATGATCTTTTGCGGTAATTATCCTATTTGTAGCAGAACTACAATTCAAAATAGCAAATAATCAAACTCATTAATTACTTAATTCAGTTTAAGCTAAGATTGAAAAACTACAGACACAAAACAACGAATAATGGAGTTTTACCATTTCCTAGGGATGTAAAAGATCCATATTCCGTCCGTCTTTGTTCATCATCTTGGCAAGTTGGTAATGGATCACAAACAAGGTATTTAAAGTTTCAGAGAATGGGGAAACCATAAGCAATGTGGTCCACCGCATCTTCACTGTGAAGAGAGAATCACTTCACACCCTCAAGGAAATAAAATTTCCATCTTCGTTTCCTGTGTATGCAAAATCTGAAAAACCATCGACACTATTAGACAACTCTCAAATCAGTGAAAAAACCAAAAGAAAAAAACTGAGACTATGAAACGCAACTCTCTTAAGCAACTCCCAAAATTAATAACAATCCAAAAGTTCATGATTTTGTAATCAAGCCTCAATGACAATGTAAAGGCTACAACCGATCAAGTTGGCATGATACGTATTATACATATGTCTATGTACCATGATGGATAGACATCAGAAGATGATCATAGATCAAAAAGAAACCAGTATCTTCTGCTTACATGAAATCAGTAAATAACTCAATTCATTCAATGCCAATAAGCTATATATGTATGAGATGGTATAACAAAAGTAGATGGATATCCATTTAACAAATCATTGAGGAGATACCATCAAACCCTTGCATGCCTTCCCTGACCGACTTTGAATTCTTGTCGGACCGACCTCAATCACGAAAGCAACAATCACAACAACAACAAATCGGTATATAATACTAACATGAAGTAGAACGACCCAAATTAAAGAGAGATCCGATATAAAAAACAACCAAAAAAAAAAAACATTAAACAATGCTATTAAGGACAAAATGTCGTCAATACCTAGTGGTTATGTCTCTTGATAAAGTCAAGGTCCAAGAAGACCTAGTAGTTCCAATCTCTTGAGCTCAAGCAATCTAGATCTCAAGCTTTGGATTGAAACCACTCAAGAATTTGAGCATCACGCCAAAATCGGACCAATTCACCCAAGTAAATTCCATTTGCATCATACTGGAAAGCATTCCAAGGATTTGAAGATGATTTTCACATGTGGTTGTTAGTTGATGGCTGATAAACAACATATATGAGCCTGTAAAATCAATCATTGAGCATAAAAAATCCCTAACTGTAAGAAACTTCAATAACAAAACAAACCCCTAATTGAAACCCTATTCAACAATCGTTGAGCATAAAAAATCCAATCAAAAAAAAAAAAAAATCAATACCCATTATTCCAAAACTAGTATTCTTTTGTATTCAACAATTAATTTGAAAGAAAACCAAGTTTCAACCCTTCAATGAACAGTTGAAACTCAGTTCATCATTGTCAAGCCCCAATTGTGAAAAAAAAAACTTAAAATTTCGTGATAATAATTAAATTAAATCTGGATATTTTCTCCATCTCCTCAATACCCCGTTTCAATCATCCAAAACTAACAATCAGATTTGTCAAGTTATGTTAAAACATTAAGATCCAACGAAACCCGAAAGAGATCTAAAGAGACAAGGGATAAAAACTCATCTTAAATGGGAGAATCAAGAGGAAAATAAGAGAAAAGATTAAGATATCCAGCAGATTTGCATGTCGGAAACCTGAAAAAATAAAATAAATAAAAGATCAACAAACAAAATTTAGATCTTGAATAGAAGAAAGTAGCAAACTCGAAAAGAAAACTACCTTGTTTTCTTGTACAGACAGAGTGAGATAGAGAGAGTGATTCGGTGATTTTTGCGAAGAAATAGTGAGGTCTCTTCAGAGATGGTGAGTGAAGGTGGCCGCCGTGAGTAGGGTTAGAGAAGAAACGAGAAAGAGAGAAAAAATGAGAAAGAGAGAGAAAGGGAATATGGAAAATGAAGTGGAAAAGTTAACATAGGGGTTTTCTATAAAAATTTGAACGGTGGTTAAGAGCTAGCATGGTAGCTTTGGCTATCCCTTGCCTCGCCCCTCAAATGTAGGGAAGGAATGGCACATGGAAGGCAAGCTTGTTATGGTGCTCTCTCATCCCTTCCCTACACTAAATGGATACTCAGTACGTGTATGAATAGTGTCAAACGGATACTGAGTAGCCGTTTTTTTTCTGTTTTTTTCAATGGAAAAATATTTATCTAGGTAAAAAAGATTTTTTAAAGTAAAAAAAAGGTATCAAATATGTAAAAAAAAAAAAAAGAGTTTTAGTAAAAAAATGGAGTGAAAAAGGAAAGTTTTAAGGTAAAACTTTAAAAACTGTGAGAAAAATACGGATACTCAATGATCCGCAAAGTCAAAAAATAAATACTCGGCACTGTGGATTTCCCTTCCACAAGGTGATCAAATTTGATCAGGCAAGTAGAGAAAGAGGTTGATATCCCTACTCATGTAGGGATATGGGAGACCATAGTAGACGTAAATTTGGTGTTTTGAGGGATAAAGAGGGATAGGAAGGGATATCCTCTCCATAGTGTTAGCTCTTAAGGATGGTCCTACAGGTTATGGAAAAATTTTGGATGATGGAGATTTAGTTTGGGATTCTCATGCGGATTGAGAAGTGTGTGAGAAGCATGTGTGGTTCTTTTTTGTGCTAAAACGAACTTATGCATTTGGTTTATATCAACCTTCGACGTGACAAAAATCCGAAGAATCTTATATTTTTGGATATTGTTAGTGAGTTTCGGTTATGCATAAATTCGAATATGAACTAATCACAAGAATGAAATATAAATGATATCGCTGAAATATTTTATAATACACTTAAAGCAGAATATGACAAGAGGTGGTATGTATGTAAATGTCTAAGCATGTTTTATATAGATATCCACAAATCGTAGATCGAAAAGGCATAATTTGGTTCACACTACTAGATATTAACCTCCGGTATACATTCTGATCAACTGGATACGAAATAAAGTAGATTTTATCGTGTTTAAGGACCAAGCATGAGGATTTCTTCACAAATACTCATGTTGGTGTAATGATGTTGTTTGTTTCTTTAAAAAAAAATAAGGTGATGCATTTAGATCACTTAGATGCTCTGACGATAAATTCTCCAAGAATAATCTTGTCTACAAAAAAAAGAATCTTTTCGAACGCAAATGTCTTTATAGGTTTAATAAACCATCAGACTCGATAGTTGCCATATTGTGGTGGCTGAAAGCCACTAATCACGCCAACAAACTAATGGGTTGGTATAACTGTTTACCAACAGTCTGACTTGGTAGATACACATAGTGGCTTGAAATATTTACCTTCTACTGTACTTTGTAGTTGACAAATTCTCGTGGATGAAAGCTACTGACAACGCCAACAATTTGATGGTTGGTTAAGGTGTCTACCAACAGATTGTTTTAGTGAGCAAGAAGAGTCACATAAAATATATACCATCTAAGTTACAATTTAGTTGTCCAATCATAGTGGTTAGTGGATAATAACAACACATATGATATTTTGGTTGTTAAGTCATTGTTGCTAAAGAGTTCATCCTATCGTCGTTCTTTGGAAAACGGTGGTTAGAGGTTTCGCTAACAAGAGCTATTTTTAGTTACAAAAAATTGTTGTTGAAGAGATCCACCAATCGTTAGTTGGTAAGAAAATAGTCGTTAAAGCCAAGTTTTCTTGTAGTGAATGATTAGGCGTAGTACGCCTTAAGCCATTTTCCGTTGATAATCGTCTCTAGCTTTCCCCCATCTTCTTTGATGATCTTGTAGTAACTTATTTGTTGTATGCTTTAGTGATTATGTACGGCCCTTCCTATTTGGGAGAAAACTTCGGTCCGATCGTCTTTGTCGGATGTGTTTGGTTTTTAGCACCGAGATCTCCTTCTTTGAAGACCTCGGTTTTTACATGGCTATTGCACGCCATGGAAATCCCGTTTCGATATTTGTGCATGTTCCTCTCGCCCTCGGATCTTTTGGAGTCTAGAGTATCCAGATTCGGCATTACGGCATTGAGTGATTGGCTTCGTTCCACCGGGGTCCGCCGCCGTGGCACCCTGACGGATCTTGATTTGCCCAAGGAGGATCGCGTCTGCACTGTGAGACGAGGGAGTAAGGAGACATGCCTAGGTGGAGCTTCTAGGAGATATTCTCGTACGTGAGAGAGCCATTGGCAATTGCTCATGCCAGTTCTTCGGGATTGTCATGTCTTTGTTCTACCGAGGATTGAATCAGTCTTGTTGGTACTTTCGGCTTGCCCATTTATCCGAGGATAATAGATGGTAGAGAAGACTTGTTTGATTCCGCACTCTCAACTAGTTCATGTACTTGCTTGTTAGCGAAAGGCGTGCCGTTGCCTGGGTGATGACGTGTTTAGGCACGCCAAAACGCATGATGATGCTTCCTTGATGAATGCCGCGATTGTGGCTCCAATTGGTTCCTTTCACGGGACGCCTTCAACCCACTTGGTAAAGTACTTGGTCGTTGTTATTATGTACTCATGCTGTTTTGAGGATGGGGTTGATCTTCGATGATGTCGAGTCCCCACTATAAAAGGGTCACGGGCTACTTATTGCGTGCAAGGGTGTTGGAGGCGCGTGGATGAGGTTTCCATGAATCTGGCATTCGGCATTTCCCGAACGAAGGTAGTTGTCGTCTTCCATGGTCGGCCACTATTACCTCTCGTATCTGCAGGAATAATTTTTGTTTTCCTTGGTGTTCGCCTTTCAGGCATTTCTCTTAACATAATCGGGACCTCTCGTGCCGTTCAAACACCTTAGTAGACCTCCCGAAACTCTTGCGATATAAAACCCCATCATGGAACACGAATCTTTAGGACTTCGTCTTAGTTTGGACGCATCCTCGCTTTGTTAGTAGGAAGAATGCCATCGCTGAAGGAAAGTGATGACGGCTCCCGCTATCCCCGCATGGCTGATGTTGAGGATTTCGACCGACATGGGGGGCGCCCGCAATTTGGACACGCTTTTTGGAGCAATCCTGGATTGGGTTTCCATCTCCTAGTTAGAGTATCCAAGTCGTTGTAAACGATCAGAGGGTTACCACCGATGTTATTCCACGACTTCGCATGAATATGTTCAAGTCGTCTTGTGCTTCCTTTTTCCCGAGACACCTTGACAGAGAGAGCTGCTCGATTTTGCAGCGATACGTAACACCTTGAAGCATAAAGAAATTCCGCAAAGTCTTGAGGTCGACCTTCCCTTGAAAAAGTGAGTTGTTGAGTTCTTGAATGATAGGAGTTCTCCAACATAAATCGGGCTTTCTGGGTTGTGAAAGCCACGTTGAAGCTATCGTCATGAATTTATCGTTGGGTTTTCTCGAGTTCCTTCGAATCAGCTTTGAGGCTAGTGAAGCTAGCGCCAAGATGCTTGTTGTGCTACGGCCGACATGTGTGATGGTTGCTTCTGGCAAAATAATCGAGTAGTTTTTGTGCTTCATCCCCGTATGGTGCCGCGCTAGTTCCTTCAATGCATAGATCCCGTTTACCTCTGTTGATGAGTAATTTGGAATCTCCTCTTATCTCCAAACGCGTGGCCCCCGACTTTGTTTAGCTAGTGATAGTCCGATGAGGAAAGTCAGATTCAACCGAGTTATTGGTACGAAAAGTCTAGCTTGAAAGAGTGCGAGAAGACTTCTCCAAATAGAGATACTAGTACAACACCCGCTCCTCCTAGATTAGTGTCTGGGGTGGAAGAGCTGTCGAAGAACAAGAGCCACGCTTTCCTCTTGACTAAAAAGATATCCGGAAGATCTCCCGGGAGATCTTCTCGTAATTCGCGTGTCTTCTCCCGAAATGCCTAACAAAGTCCGCAAAGCTTGTCCATTTATGGCCCTTGGGAAACGCACGTTATGTCTAACTCGATGGGGTTACAGAGAGCTATTTAGCTCCAGCCTCCTATCGTGTAAGGTGTTTCGAGAGGAGAAACTTTACCTGGTCTGATTTGGATACTAGCACCACTTTACTGGAGAGGAGGTAGTGCCCGAACTCCGGATGGAATAAATCGATTTGCTAAACACGCCTTTTCCGCTTTAGTATTCTGGAGTTCGTCTCAACGCTCGATCAAATAGTATATGGGGTATTCAATTCCTTTTGTACATCGTCCTCTTGTGCGAGGAGAGCTCCAATGGCAAAGATCGCGAAAGGTCAGTGTAGAGACATAGTGGTTTCCCTCGCATAGAGGCTTCATGACGGTGGAGAGGACAAAGATTTCTTTGGATCTTCTCGGGTACGCTTTTGCCGAGGCGCAGTCCATGCGAAATTCGGGCTCCTTTCTTTAGCAGAGGAGTAAACGTAGTGGTGAGTTGTGCCAACCCGGTATGAAGCGACGAATGTAGTTTACCTTGCCCATGAAACTCTCGAGCTCCTTTACGGTTCGTGGTGGCGGCATCGTGAGGATAGCTTGCGTTTGACCGGATCAACTTTTATTCCTCGCAGCCCGGTCACTTGGAATCCCAAGAATTTCCCCGAAGAGACACCAAAGGCGCATTTCAAAGGATTCATCTTCAACTTGTATTCGCGCATCTTTCGAACACTTGTCGCAGCGTTTTCGGGATGATCCGCTCGAGTCTTCGATTTAACCACCACGTCATCTACGTAATCTTCGACTTGCTTGTGCATCATATCGTGGAAGATGGTAGTCATGGCGCGTTGGTAAGTAGCGCCAGCGTTCTTCGACAAAGGCATTACTTGTAATAGAAGTTTCCGAGAGGGTTCGGAAGCGCCTTACTCGCGTCATGCTCATACATCTTTATCCGGTTGTAGCCGTTATATCCATCCATGAAAGAGAACATACCATGTCCACCGGTAGCGTCTACCGCATGTCAATGTTAGGTAGCGGAAAATCGTCTTTGGGCAAAAGACTTGTTCAAATCTCTAAATAAACACAACATCCGATCCGACCATTCTTCTTTTAACTAGAAACTATATTGGCCAACCAAGTAGGATGATGAATAGGCTTGATGAATCCAAATGCTAGTAATTTTTGGACCTCCGCCTTGATTTGTTGTTCTACGCCGTGTCCGAATTGTCTTGGAGGTTGCTTGGTTGGTTTGGACCAGGGTATCACGTGCGGATGGTGGGTGACCAGTTTTCCATCCAAGCCGTGCATTTCTTCATAAGTCCATGCGAACACGTCCCGGTATTCTTTGAGTAGGTTGACTAGCTTTGAGCGTTCCGCAGATGCAGAAGTCGAATCGATCGGAGATAGGTCGCGGGAAATCCTCATTCCCTATATCGGGCGGTCCCGAGTTCATCGGTGGTTAAGCTCGGTCCCATCTTGTAGCTTCCGAGGGGCGTCTGAACTTACTCCCGGTCATTGTGAAGACATTCCTTAGGGCGGAGACACGGTCATGGTCTCCCCGCACTGCTAATTGCTAACGGTGATAATGTGTGAGCTTTCCTTTTTTGCTCCGTCTTGCGTAGGTGGTGCATTCTCGCTGGTGCGGCACGGTTACATCCAGGTGGTGAAAGACCGGCGGGTCTTCCTTCTCCGAGGAGATGGTGGAGGGGTGGTCCCCCACGTGGGTATCTCCAGGTTGTCGCTATCCTCGAGCGACGTCCATTTTGCAGCAGAAGTTGTGAATCCTCGGGTCGCCACGCCTTTTGAACCCTCCTTCGCCTACATGTGCTTCTACACGTAGACTAGTGCATAGGGGATAGTGATGCGGGAATACGAACAACTTCTCCGTTCAATACCGTTTTTAGGCATTGGTGGTATGTTGAAGGCACGACAGGTTGTGCAAACACGGCCTTCCCAAAAGTATCATGTGATAGTCTGGTTCTTTTTCAATTATTTCAAACTTCACGCTTGATTGGATTGGCCCTACCGCAGCTCCAAGTTGATGTAGCCGTATGTGCTAGTTTGGTTGCCTTCAAATCATCATCGTAGTGGGTTGTCGTATGATCTCGTTAGGTCGCACCCTGGAAGCTTTGAGTGTCTTGAGAGTGATTACATTGGAGGATGCACCCGTGTCAATGAGTGCTCTTCGAAACTCCATGTTCTTGACGAGAGATGTAACATGCAAGGCCCGGTTGTGACCGTCTTCTACCATCATGTCGTCATCGGTGAAAATAATATTGTTGACGGATCTTCCGGGATCCCTTGGAGTCCCCGGGTGTAGGAATTAGTGATGCGTTTAGTGCTATTTAGTTGATAGTAGAGAACGTCTTTGTTCGCTGGTCCTTGGAGAGATGCAAAAGAATCCTCACATAAGTTTTCTATCAACATGGTCGCCTCCCTGTCCGTCGGCTTCGATCCGATTTAAAACCGCATTGATTTGAGCATGCTCATTCTAGGATATTAGTCCCCTGCTCTTGATCTCCTGGGGAGCATAGATCACTTGGCCCCGATGTTAGATTGATGAGGAAGTCGAGTATCGGGTAATCGCGTCCTTCATTAGGTCCATGTTTCTCGGCGTGGATCTCCCGAACACGTATCGGAGTCAACCGGTCTTCGGACCTCTCCATTGGTGGTGTTGCTTCCGAAATTGAGGAGTTATCATGACCTTGGGCAGGATCAATGTTTGTGGAGATTTCTGATAGCCGACCATGCTTGCGTGAAATTTGCGGATGGGAGTTAGAACTTGATGTAGTAACCGAAAGATCAATCCTCCCGCTATGGTCGCCAATTGTTTACGGGTAAGAATCGTTTCGCCGATTTCGGTAATTTCGAGGAGTGAGGTGGCGGTTCAAACCCTAAACAAATGTGCACGTGAGCACTTTATAGATTCGAGAGATCAACTGCATAAGTCCGGCTAAACCAAGAAATGGCCGTTCTGATTTGACTTGCTTCGGTCACAAAGTGGAGGAGAAGGGTTGATTTGGGGAGGGAAGCAAAGAAAGGTGTTGAGACCAGAATAATTCTGGGAGAGTAGTATCTCGACTTGTATCAGAAAGTGAAATCTTAGAAAGCTTGCAAGAGATGAAAGCTTTTTGGGAGAGCTTGCAAAGTTGCCTTTCTGAGAGTGTAGTATTTTTCTCCTAACCGAGACTTGTTGTCCGGTGGAAATAGGTAAGACCTATTTATACAAGTCGAGATTGAAACGTACCCTGGCCTCATGAAGGAAGAGAGTAAAGGGTGAAATAATGGGAGGAGGTGGTAACCGTGCATGGTGTTAATGAGTGAAAAAGTTTTCACCATTATTTCTCTCTTTATTTGACCGCTTTATTCCTTTTCACGCTTTCTTAATGTGAGCGTAGTGTACGTCGCATGATGTGACCGCCAAACCAAAACCTAGAAAGCATCCCACTTTGTGTTGATGTCTCGAGTGTTGGTTGCATCTTGAGTGCAAGTGGTGCTGCTAGGGACGCATGTGGTATGTGCCAATGGCATGTGCGGAATGCTCACGTTGCGAGTTGCACCTCGAGCGTAAGTGGTAATGCCAGAGTGCTAGTGGCGTGTGTGGCATGTGCCATCCGCATGTGCGGAATGCCTCTATGGTAGGTTGCACGGTTTGCAAGTTAGGCTACCAGCGTGTGTGTTTGGCATGTGCCAATGGCATGCGTGGCCATGTTGACCTAGTTGCAAGTCTTGCAAGCCTAGGGCGCTATATTTGGCGCGTGCCAAAGGCATAGCGGCTTGGAAACATGGCTTGTGATACGTGTTGGCATGTGCCAATGGCACGTACGGCCATGTTGACCTAGTTGCAAGTCTTGCAAGCCTAGGGCGCTATTATTTGGCGTGGGCCAAAGGCATAGCGGTTTGGAAACATGGCTTGCGATACGTGTTAGCATGTGCCAATGGCACGCACGGCCATGTTGACCTAGTTGCAAGTTTTGGCAAGCCTAGGCGCTATATTTGGCGTGTGCCAAAGGCATATGCTTGGAAACATGGCTTGCGATACGTGTTGGCATGTGCCAATAGCACGTACGGCCATGTTGACCAGTTGCAAGTCAAGCCTAGGGCGCTATATTTGGCGTGGCCAAAGGTATAGCGGTTTGGAAACATGGCTTGCGATACGTGTTAGCATGTACCAATGGCACGTACGGCCATGTTGACCTAGTTGCAAGTCTTGCAAGCCTAGGGCGCTATATTTGGCGTGGGCCAAAGGCATAATAGCTTGGAAACATGGCTTGCGATACGTGTTAGCATGTGCCAATGTCACGTACGGCCATGTTGACCTAGTTGCAAGTCTTGCAAGCCTAGGGCACTATATTTGGCGTGGGCCAAAGGCATAGCAGGCTTTGGAAACATGGCTTGCGATACGTGTTGGCATGTGCCAATGGCACGCACGGCCATGTTGACCTAGTTGCAAGTCTTGCAAGCCTAGGCGCTATATTTGGCGTGGGCCAATGGCATAGCGGCTTTTGAAATATGGCTTGTGGTACGTGTTGGCATGTGCCAATGGCACGTACGACCATGTTGACCTAGTTGCAAGTCTTGCAAGCCTAGGCGCTATATTTGGCATGTGCCAATGGCATAGCTACTTGGAAATATGGCTTCAGACGTGTTGGCATGTGCCAATGGCACGTATGGCCATGTTGACCTAGTTGCAAGTCTTGCAAGCCTAGGGTGCTATATTTGGCGTGGGCCAAAGGCATGGCGGCTTGGAAACATGGCTTGCGATACGTGTTGGCATGTGCCAAAGGCACGACGGCCATGTTGACTAGTTGCAAGTCTTGCAAGCCTAGGGCCCAATATTTGGCGTGGGCCAAAGGCATGGCGGCTTGGAAACATGGCTTGCGATACGTGTTGGCATGTGCCAATGGCACGTACGGCCATGTTGACCAAGTTGCAAGTCTTGCAAGCCTAGGCGCTATATTTGGCGTGGGCCAATGGCATAGCAGCTTGGAAATATGGCTTTGGTACGTGTTGGCATGTGCCAATGGCACGTACGGCCATGTTGACCTAGTTGCAAGTCTTGCAAGCCTAGGGCGCTATATTTGGCGTGTGCCAAAGGCAAAGCGGCTTGAAATATGGCTCGCCGCCATGGTGCGCAGGTGCGGCTTGGTTTGGCATTGTTGCCATGGTGCGCAGTGGTGCGGCTTGGTTTGGCATTGTTGCCATGGTACGCAGAGATGCGGCTTGGTTTGGCATTGTTGCCATGGTGCGCAGTGGTGCGGCTTGGTTTGGCATTGTTGCCATGGTGCGCAGGTGCGGCTTGGTTTGGCATTGTTGCCATGGTCAAAGATGCGGCTTGGTTTGGCATTGTTGCCATGGTGCGCAGATGCGCTTGGTTTGGCATTGTTGTCATGGTGCGCGGGGGCGCGGCTTGGTTTGGCATTGTTGCCATGGTGCGTGTGGTGCGGCTTGGTTTGGCATTGTTGCCATGGTGCGTAGTATGCGCTTGGTTTGGCATTGTTGCCATGGTGCTAGGTGCGGCTTGGTTTGGCATTGTTGCCATGGTGCGCAGATGCGGCTTGGTTTTGGAATTAGGGTTACGTGTTGAAAACCCTAACTGGGTATTTTGAAAAAATACCCTATTAATTATTTACACCGAGTTAAATGCTCTTAGTTAATGTGTTGTGGGTAACACTAGGTCATGGGGATTTACGATTTTACCCCTTGTTTAAAAACCACCATCAACACCAGCCGTGCACCTTTCCACCCTTGGTGACCGGTGGTATTGATACCATTTGTAACGACCCGACCTTCCACTAATATTGTCTCAACTTAGCCAATGTGATAAAAATAATCCGGCAATGTGGGGTTTTCAACGGGAAGGTGGTCCGTCGTCGATGAAAATCATCATCGGATTAAAATAATCATGCATTCTCTTGTCGTGGTAAAAATGTCGATCTCGCCACGTGCATCTTCTAGTCATAACTTCATGTGGGTCTAAAGGTTTTGGTATGATCCCGGTTTGTAATTTCAACATAAAATTCGCCTCATTCTATCTTGAATTTCATCTTCATCCATTTGATGCAGAAACTCCGTATACATTTCTTCCTATTCTTCATACAACATTTCATCCATATCTTCCTCAAAAGGACCAAAATCAGGATTCAAGGTTGAAAATCAAAATCAATTGAAATTAAGAAAAGATTCATCGAATGAAAGATTGTTATGAATTTTTGAGATCAAACTCGAGTTGTATTTATGGAGGTAGAAACTACCCGTTTTGCTGACCGGTAAAAAGTAGTCGTTCGCGGTCTTCGTTCACCCACCAGCGGTTTACCACGCACGCCAGCGTTTCTTTTACACACTCCAGCGACTTCACTTCGTCCTAATGCTTGATGATAAACCTCCCACTTCTTTTCCCATAGTGCAAAATCACGCTTGCCCATCCACCTGGTTGAACAAATATTTTGTTTTGTATATTGCCATAAGAATTGCCCTAATTAGTCTATAATATAATACCTCTACATAATTAGTCGATATTGTACTCACAACTAAAATTATTATTCATCCTTCAATCTAAGAATTAATTATTCTTTAAATAATAATATATTATTTAATAATAAAATAATATTTTATTGGCTTAGAAAAATTTATTTAAAGATAAAAATTTAATAATAAAACATCATACAGAGCTTGTGGTTGGTAACCTAGCGACAAGCTGGGCTCCAACACCTCTTTGAATAGCTATTATTATTATATCGATAATAATATAATATCTCTTTAATATAATAAGTTACCTTGATCCGAAACATATTATTATATAGAAGTTATATTGGACAAAAAAATAATTTGGTGACATAGAAGAGGGAGAAAACCGCTTGCCTGTATCATACCGATCGAAATAGAAAAAGATCATCCATCATAAATACAAAAAACAAATAAAAAAACATTAAAAAAACAATTTATGGATTAAAAGTTCTTATCTTTTGTTGTCTTTTTTTTTTTTTTTTTTTGATGTGTAGAGCGTGTAGGGGTATCAAGAGTTTTCACTTTAGATGGGGTAGGAAGATAAAATCTAAGGCTACAGAAATATAGGGGTACAATTAGTAGTTTTGGGGGTATATAGAAAACCCCCCCACAAAAAACATTCTGCAACACCATGATATGCCCCTATTTAAACTTTCACATAAAATCTAAGCCGTAGATTAGTACACATAACACGCCGGTGTATCTCTTTCCCCGACATGACCTCGCTCTATCGCAATAACTAGTGCACTAGGCATGTGGATGGAAGGGGACTAATTTTTTTATTTGCATCGTATTTTTGGAACCGGCAATTGGAACCGGCAATTGTCTAGATGATGTACGAATTTGGGACTAAATACACACATCAGTTGTAAGTTCTTTTCTTGTTGATAGTTTCTCTTATATTTCTCATGATGATCATGTTTTTGTTGCCATATAAAAACATTATACATTATATATTTCTCTGCCTTACGCATATCTACTATTTGTATTCTAGTTGGAATGATATTACCTTGATTTAATTCTGCAAATAAATGACCATTTTTAATAGAAAGATAGTATCAAATGAAATGAAATGTTGGTGGATATTGAAGTTATCAAAGTTAAAATACATACATGAAGTGAAAGATAGTAAGAAACAGATTTGTTCACCGTATCGGTCAAAGGGGTGTCCGACCTGTTCTTACTATAGTGTTAACTACTTAGGCTTGTTGAATGCGACCTGGCCCATTGTTGGGTTCCATGAGTGGAAGAAAGGTGTCCGACAATGGGTTTAGAGGCTAATGTGCGAGTATAAAGACTTGGAGAATAGATCATTACTATTAAGAGTTGATCCCCATGATTAGGCGTTTGCATTTTACAGATTTCACAATTGAGTTAAAAGGTTCATGCAGTTTTAAATTTTTATGTCAGTTTGGGATGGTCAATAAATGTGAATTCTCGTAGCTTTTTCTCCCTTCAATTTTTATATCATGACTTATAATTTAAGATTTTTTACCGTTGTCATTGTCGCAGAGGAAGGCCGGGAAAGTGGACGAAAACCGGTCAGAAGTTGATTACTATATTCGTTTTAATTTTAATAGAAATTCAAATTTAGGCATATAGGTTATAAAGAAACTGTGCAGTCAATGTGGGTAGTGCACGACTGAAGAGGAACATTAGTGTTGTTGCAAGGGAGAAGACCAGCTATATGTACAAAGCAACAACAATGTCAAATTGTGCGAGATAATTAGTAAATGATGGCAAACAAACTGAGGGAAGTTTTGTTGTTGTAAGGAGGCCAATAATTAGTAAATGATGGCAAACATCTTTCCCTAAAAGAAATGATAACTATTATTATTTTGTATCAATATAACTATGATGCTTTTGTAATGAGAATGTCATGCATACGTATTTTTGTTTTCTGAAATTTTCGTGCAGAACTGTTAGGTTCAAGAAGCAGGCGCATCGGCGGGTGCATGTTATACTACTAGGTTATATAGAAACTGTGCAGCCAATGTGGGTAGTGCTTGGATATAAAAGGTTACAGTCCATATGCGGTCCTCAGTTTGGGGTGCGCCATGCGCTAATAATATATAAGAGTTGAATGGTGTAAATGTTGTACATCTTCTAAATTTGACAGGAAGTACTTTGAAACTCTTTATATACATTACCTGACCGATAACGAAGAAAAAAAGAAGAAAAAAATAACTCTGGGGATAAGCTACTCCTAAATTTGGATTTCTCGTATTTACGGCTCTTTCTGTACAATAATGCCGGACAAAGACTAAGTCATTCAAATTCAACCATAGGAGATGTCAAGTAAGTCTTCCCATCACCAACCACACCTTTCCTATAACTAATGCACATTATTGTTCTTGAATTGGCCTCTAGAGATTCCAGTTTTATTGACATACAAATTTTCCATGGAAATTATTATATGAGTTTAATATTTCCTCCCGTTCGCCCTGACTCTCTTCTTCGGCAGAGAAAAACCATAAGGAACCCATGATGTAACTACCACTAGATAACTGCTGCAGCAGTGGGGGCCGACCAAAAACTCAACCAAACATTTTTTACTGAGTTGCACAAAAGGTTGGTGTGAAACGAACATGTTTACAAATATTTCCAGCTAGAACTATACCATGTTCGGCGAATGAAATTCCAAAAATTTTCTACATTAAAATGGTGTCTACTCTTATACCATGGTAAATTTAAGGAGCGGCTGAATTTTGAAGTGTTGATATACCAACTTATTTTTAATGCGGTCAAAGCCGAACCCATCAAAATAAAAGTAGGAAAAGGTCCCTGGTAAATTCAAGAATCATAAATCCTAAATCATTTTTTAACTTTTCCTTGTCTACCAAAGATAACAAATTTGTTTTGGATCAACTAGATGTAACACGTATCTACATGCAATATGGACAGATGGCACTTTGGATTAACCACGTATCAAACTTACCTACACATGGAAGCAGCCATCATGGCTTTTCTTTGTTGTAAAGAGCTTATGGAGTAGAAAGAGTTCATAAAAGAAACCACCACATAAAAGAAAGAGTTCTAGATTAGCTATGGAGAGGATAACCTACGATCTCACTATTTTGTCTAGCAAGAGCACTTCCAACGACAACAGGGACAACAAGATCCTGCTATAGTTTTATGAGATGAGGGTGGGTGTGAATTTGATTTGGGTTGTAGTAATCGATACGCCTCAATGCCTCGTGCAATCATCAAAGCTAAAGGAAACGGATCCAACACTAATCTCATCACAACCATCAAGAGAAGTATGTTCAAGCATCCATGGTTCTTCATAACATTTTTGGTACAGTACATAGTACTGATTGAGATTTTATTTCCAAAAAAAAAAAAATGTTTTCATTGAGATTTGAGAGTTCAATTTCAGTAGATGTGAGAAGAGAGGGGGTGTGTGACTCAGTCCACTCACTGAGTTGGTAACCGAGCTAAGGAAGAAAGCTGAAATGATGGGCTCGTGAGGTTGGGAGGAAATAATCCTGGGGCTATTGATGTGTCATGTTTACTCCGACCCGTTACTCTCTCTTCTACACCGCGACCAACCCGAAATATCTCGCAAACTCTCTGTATCCCTCTACTTTTTTTCCTTCTTTCTACATTCCAATTTGTTCAAATTAATCGTGTTTCATGACACAATATCATGTTTCATGTCACAAATCAGTAATTGTTCACTTATAAATGCGGGGGTTTGAAATTAATTGAAGAATAATTGTCTTAGTTATTCTAATTTGATTGATTACTTCAAATATTGGAAGATTAATTTTGTTCAATTTAAAATTAATAAATCGATTCGATCAATCAAGAAGGTTTTTGAGGAATTGAAACCTCGTTAGTGTTGTATCCGATTGTGTTTAACATAAATTGAGTAGAAGTTGATTTGATCACTCAAAAATCGATTAAATTTGGTCAAATCAAAGAAAAAACTTGAATATGAAAAAAGAGGACCATAAAAGTGTGACGGACAAAATCCAAATAGCCACCATATAGAAGGCCTCCTAAAGTCGGCCAATTACAATTAAAAATAAAATAAAGATGCTAGATTGGATTTCCATGCGAAAAAAGTGAAGGCCAATCAATTATTTATCAGTTTGATCTCCATGGACGGCAGTTGTAGCAGGAAGGAGAAAGGGATCTTTGCTGTTTTGGTAGATATTGAATAACTCTGAAATGATCAAGTATTTTAATTGCCATACATATTTCTCATGAAACAGATATGTAAGCTAGATTGTCTAGGCTAGACATGGTATAGATACTTGACTGTTTTTATTTATCATACTGTTTTTGTTAATAAATTCCCATATATTTCTCATGCTCCTCATTTTCTTTTCCTACATATAAAGGCATTATAGACTTATGTGTTTCTTTGCCTTGCTCATCTCATTATTTGCATACTACTAGTCCTAAAGGTTCCAAGACATTGAAATTAGATCGTTTGCACAAACTTGGTATGAGATATGAGATGTTGGTGGAGAATCAAACTTTCAACTAATAGAAATTTACAGATATATTAGTTGAAAGCTTGAATCTGACCTTGACAAAGTAGTTTCAAGCTTAATCAAAATATTTGGGAAGTCAAAACAACAAAAAACAAGATACAGTTTAATACTCTTATGGACCATCTCTCCATGGTCATACATGCCTGTCACCATGTGATGTATTTGGTCATATATATTCATCTACCAAAGCTCAACTCTCTAGTGTATATTTATGTAATCTGTTCCACTGACGTGGCCTCTCGCAGTATTGCAATAACAAGTGCGCTTGGCATGGGAATTGTACAGGGTTTACAACGTTATCAGTACTTTCTTGCCTTTTCAAACATGCAATGGATGTCCGATTATTTTATTTTTCCCACTTTCAGTGTCTCTGGTACACCACCAACTCCAAATTTTCAGTCAAGCCGACAAATGAACTTTGTATGAACAAACTAAACGGAATGGTACGTTTTATCTGAAAGGTATGAATTGGTTTTGGGTGATGGAATCTCACTGTCTAACGACAGATTGTATTCTCTGAATCGACAAGTAAACCAGATTTTCCAGATTTATGAAGAGAGTTTTGTTGCAATAGCTAGACTTGCTTGTGATTTTGGGAAAATTCGATCCGAAATTGGTATGCTAAGAAAGCACCAAAGGAATGGATACAAACACATATGAAATTCTTTTTGTTGGTTGTTCTTTGTGACACATTAATTAAAACATTCTTAATTTGAATGCTCAATTATTTTTTTATCATGTCATTTTTGTTGACAATTCCTCACATATTTCTCATCGGCTTACTTTTCTCATGATGCTTATTTTTCCCCATATGAAGTATTTGGAGACTTGTGTTTTTGTTGGCTAACAAGTTTCGTAATTCGGGTTCTACCAGGCCGGATGGTTCTAAAATTCTGTATCTCAATCAACTGCAGAAAATTGACAAAGACATGAGATGTTGGTGGAGATTAAAATTTTCAACTAAAAGATAAATCAAGAAAATTAGCTCTATGCGCATATACACCTCCAGCACACCATGGAATGTTTTTCCAATGTATATTTTTTTCTGGTAAAGTCCAACATCTTTGTAGGGCATAAAAATAGAACCATTAATTTCATTGAATATATGTTCAAATGCATGCATGTGTATTTTTCCGGCGTTTTGTATCACGTAGGCTCGTAGGATGTAATGTTCCTCATTTAAGTTGCATTTCTCTAGACCAGCTTTGGGTTATGTTGCCTATATGTCTTTAAAATTTGTCCACTTTGTACGATCAAACTATTGTTAGTGCACGCACGAAACTCTTGTATACATGTATAGGATCGCTAGACACTACCTTACAATTGTTGACACTAATTTTTTTCCTTAAATCCAAACGATAATGAAGTTGAAACTAATATTTTTTGTTCAGTTTTTGAGAATTATCAAGTGGTCTGATGGTTTTCAAGCTCCCTTTCATAGAGGAAGTTGGGGCTCAGGTCCATTTAATATAGCATAAATCCTAGATTAATGTACCTTGGTGTAGTTTTAGCTATGGACCATTGTTCCAACTTATCAACCTAGGTTGGGGATCGAACCCCAATGAAAGAATCAAAGAACCTCCTACAAAGTTTTTAATGAAAGATCACCATTAGGTAGTAATCTACACCACGGTGTTGGTAAACTTCCACAGTAGTCGATTTGCCTGCGGTTTCTTGGATACTAGATGCAAAGGTTTGCGAAGGAAGAACTGATAAATATGAAAAAAAAATTGAATGCCAAATATAACAAGACTCAATATAAACACAAAATTGGTTAAAAGACCAAAATCAATAATTCCCAGCGGGTGAAAAAGACTCAATATAAACAGGTATGATAAGAATTTATCTAAAATTAATCCTAAAAACCTTGGTATCTAGAGAGGAGGAGGTCTACTAATTGCAGATGGTGTTGGAGGGCTGGGCTGTCTCATCTTTGCGTTTGTCAAAACAAAGAATTATATCTCAACAACTCTTCCAGAAAAAATTGCAACGCAGAATTCGTGAGATCCCAAGAGATGCACTCATGACACTAAATTTCGTTATTCATGCAAACTATGCAACAACAATCAAATACCTCGTGACTAGTTCAATTGATAAATTAAGAGACATTGCAGCCAAAAACATACAGGGTAATCTACTTTTAAGTCCAGCCATAAGATTTTACGCGTAACATTATCAGTTCCATGAGGTAAACAGGGGTTGTTTTTCTCCATGTACACCTGCTAAAACAACTACATTGGAGACTCGATACACACCCAATTAGCCATTAAGTATATTAAGTTAGTAACCAGGTTTCCATTTCATGTGTACAAAATTAGAGGAGGCTATGTTAAAAGAGATGCAAGATTGCAATGCCTAGTCAAAAAGTGAAGGTCATTTACACTTACACAACAGTATCACTTAGATGTTTAATCTCCATGGCTGGCAGTTGTATCTGGACAGAAAAAAGGATCTTTTATTTTTTTGTAGATATCAAATAAATGCATCGAGTATCTTCTAGCCAGCCTCTTGCAGTCATAGCCCGCTTTAGAATCTAATGTCTCCAACTCTTGCACAGATTTCCTTAGGTCACCATTGCAGTCCTTGTTCATTAGAAACTTGGCCAAAGTAGCCCACCTGTTAATAGAAAATATCAATCTACGCCAAAAATGTAGGGAAAAAATATATTTCAACCATTCGATATTGATTTTGAATTTGTGGCGCACAACACGTATCATAGTAAAAATATATTTTAACCATTCGATATTAAAAATGGACCGACCAAGTGGGTCCTTTCGCATGCCTAGCAGGCGGTAGGTATTACTAGGCGTGAGTTTATGCACTAGTGAGTCACAACACGTATCAATTTGTGGAGTTTTTGCGGTTGGGACCAGATTGAATACTAAACAAAGTCATCGAAGGTCTTATCTCAGGAGATGATTGTTACAGTAATAAGTAATTTAATATTGACTGATTTCTGATTGTAAATACGTATACAAATACTTCATTTCCGAACAACATGGTGATAATTCTGTCAAACCAATCTCGGTGGCAATGATATAATTTTATTTGTAAGACCAATCACTATGGTGCCTTCTATCCCTTCCTTATCCTCATATGTGGGGAAAAAATCAAAAAACCATCCATTATGGTCTCCCATATCACTACATATGTAGCAGTGGCGGATCCAGACCTTTATGCTTGTAGAGGCACTTCATGAGAAAAATCATTTTTTTCATTTAATTGACATATATACAATTTATAGTTGTTCACAGTTGATATATATACAATTTATAGTTTTCATATGTTGAAATCCACGTGGCACCAAAATATATTTTTTTTCAATATAACAAAGAAAATTATCATTCATCCACTCATTTGTCATCAACTAATTATCTAATCGAGTCTTCACAATTTTTATCTTTGCCAAAATGGTTGAGGCATTAGTTATCGTAAAAAACTAAGAGCATGCTAATATGAAAAGCAAATAAATAAGTGGATATATATCCATTGTATTTTTTTTTATCTCAACCAATGCAAGATCGCCAATATTTTCTAACCCAAAAACACACCACTGATCACATATCAATTAAATAGTTTTCAAGTTAATTTTCTAAATATCCCAAGCTCAACACTGGAAGAGTTGTTGAGATATAATTCATGGCAGACATGCTTTTTCCTATCTTGGAATTGAGTAAAATCTTTGAGTTGCCATCATTGTATACACTTTGTACACCTTTGTCTTATAAATTTTAGACTAAAAAAAATAATAAAAATGACCATAACAAAGATTCAAAACTATGACAACCAACGACGGACGGTAGTGCATTAGTATTGTGTTGTTTTGTTTGACTGGTTTTGATTCTTGTTTGTGGTCACCAGCCTAATGATTTATGCGTATTGTGTATTGACTATATTCCTTTTCTTATAGCAAATTAAACGTTTGCTAGCTCAAATGTAGTTTGTTAGTTACCTAAAAGATGGGAGGAAACTTAATTTGGACAGAGATTTGTATAGAAAAATCTAATTAGATATACTAGAATAACAAAATAAATCACTTCTTTTCAAGGAATATGGTACTAAATACAAGTAGGTATATTTTTTTTAGGAAAACTTCACAAGGGCACGTGCCTAAGTGTGCCTAGGAGTGGATACGCCCCTGATATGTAGGGATATCCCTCACGGCTACTTAGTTGCCGTATTTATTTATACTTTACAGCTAGCATTTGACACTGCTACTGAGTAACCGTTTCTTTTTTACATGGCCTTATTACATTTTCCTTTTTATACATCAACCTTTTTAGTCAAAAAAATAAAAAAAAAGAAATAACTGTTAAGGTTTTTAAAGTTTTACCTTAAAACTTTCCTTTTCCACTCTTTTATTTTACTAAAACTATTTTTTTACCTATTATATCTCCCTTTTACCTATTATATATCTTTTTTTTACTCTAAAATATTTTTTTTTACCTAGATAAATATATTCCCATTAAAAAAACTGAAAAAAAAAATACGGCTACTTTGGCACTCTTCGTGTAGGAAGGGAAAAGAAGGCACCATAATGAGGTTGCCTTTCCTTGTGCTATCCCTTCCCTACATATGAGGGATAGGAAAGGATACCAAGCACCACAAAGGTGCTTGGCCTAAGTGAAGAACTTGTTTTACTGAACTGGTGTCACTGATTGTTTTCTATTTTTGCGTTACATCAATTTCACCCATTCTTTGCATGTTTCAATGATGCATTCATTGTAAGTAAAACCTTTCTTTTAAACATGGCTTGGTCAGGTGTAATATCAGATCTAGGTCATGGATTTTCGGATGAACACCACTCATAGTGTATATTGTTGTAAAACCGAGTGGGAAACAATGAAAAGTCAAACACTCTAAGGCACGTAATCGTTGTCTTTCGAACAGTATTTCCAATTATATTCTCTGAATCGACAAGTAAACCATGTTTTCCATATTTTATGAAGTGAGTTTTGTTGCAGTTGCTAGACTTGCTAGTGATTTTGGAAAGTCAAACCTCTAACCAGATAAGAGGAACATATCATCAAAATATTGGATTAAAATTCATTATCAAAATATTAATCCGCTAGCAAGCTATTTCCGAACTCATTTTTGGCAGGAATGTAGAGTCCTATAAGAGGAACGTATCATCAAAATATTGGATTAAAATTCATTATCGTTTGAGTTTTGTGAAGAAAAACAACACGTATCATGTATACAGTTCGCATATAAAGGTTTCCACGGATAATAAAAAATAAATATGATATATCATTTTTAATATTTTTTATACTCTATACATGGTCCATATACTACTTCAAAACTTCTTATCCCGTTAATTGTATTTTCAAATAAAAATACGGTTATCTGGATATGAAACATATCAATAATAATGTTAGAGCTTTGGTTATCTATTCACCTGTTCTCTTCAAACCTGGCATTAAGGGTCACTTTAAAAGGCTTATGGTCAATTGGAATTTTATTTTCTCATAACTAATAAATTATGGGTATCGAGACGGATCATCGATTAGACGGAAGAAAAATCAAACACAAATGAAGAAAGAAGACAACGAATTAAGTGGTTCGGCACTAACGCCTACATCCACTGACAGTAACCCCGTAGTGAATTGATTGATCTCAGGCTTGCTTGTCGGGATAGTTTACATTTTGATGATAAATCCTATTTATAGATTATTGAATGAACAAAGTAAACCTAGAGTAACAAACTATGTTGACTAGGTAAACTAAACTTATCTAGCTAGAATACTGGATTACATAATCTTGTACATGACTTGGTCTTGTACATATCTTCACACGTCCACTCGAATGCACTTAACTTCACCACCTCAATCACTCCTGGCTAACATATGTACCATATATCCAACACCCCCTTTCGTTGAACACCAAGTCTTTGAAGTGTACAACTTGAATAATCAATCACTTGAAAAGAATATTGTAAATTTGTAATATAAATCAACCAAAATCTTGTAACATGATACCACTGGGCCACTTGATCTTTAATCATATCGTCACTTGAACAAGAATCAAATATAAGAAACGCTTGATTAACGGATCTTCACAACTCAAGTGGCATATGGCTTATGCTAAAATCGGGTTTGATTGCTTAAGGATGATTTTCAGGAAAAGAAACCCGAAAAGATTAATGACAATTGCACAACGCAAAAGAAATGGAACTTGCAGATTTTAATGGAAACATCGTCTGAGAGTAGACAATGATAAATTGATTAAGACGGGTAAAAACCCAAATTTTGGATACTCCCGAATATAAACCCCTAATATATGGGATGAGCAGAAAGTAAATTATCTGTGACCAGAATTAAGATAAAATCAGCTGACTAAAGAAGCAAAACACTATCTTTTACTTGGAAATCGTCCATGAATGACATTCATCAAACAAAGTCGTGATGGACATCTAATTGTTTAGAGAGTTTTCGGATACGTAGGATATTGCCGAAAATAAAAATATAAAATTCAAAGAACTTAAGTTCGAAATGACTATCAATCAAGTCGATGCAAAAATATGACAAACGTGTTGATAAGCCGCATGAAGCATAAAATGATCAACTAGAGATCGTAGAATTGATTAGCCCATGGATATGGGAAGAGTACACAAAGCACTCGCCAAACTCAAGTTTGACGATCAAGAGATGGCCGAAATGACATCAAAATAGCAAGCATCTTCGGGCAAAGTGGTAGAGAAAGTTCAGAAGTGCCTCCGATGTGGCTTTTGCTTGAAAGTTCGTACACCAAGGTGATGAAAATTTAACCACCAAGGTTGATGTACTTGAAGTTTGTAGAATCCAATCAAGTTCGCACGTAAAATTATACAGCGTATGAAGATTTAACAAACAGAGATCCCGAGGTAAATCTTTGTACACAAAAACATAAAATGGCGTATGGATATCCGCAAAAATACTCGTGGGAGGATATGAAAAGATCCCTGAATATAGTTTAGGGATTAATGGTTTAATTATCCAAGGATGGAAACAATATTGAACCAAGAAACCCTAAAGAAAATTAGATCGCCATCAAAGGACGAGAGACTAGCACATGAAATTCTTAATCATGGCATGACTCGAACACCAACTAGGTAGATTATTACCCATTTAAAAGCTGCTCAGAGAAAATAAAATGATCTCTTGTGATCATGTATCATTTAACTTGAGATACATACAAAAGAGAAAGAAGAGAGACAATTTGCCATGAACCAAAGATGTGGTGTTATAGGTAAATTCATAATTAATCTTAATAGATTAGGAAGAGAACCAAAAATGGAGATATTTTCGGAATTGAATGAAATCTTCTTGGCAAAGATGAACCAAAAAGCTATATCTATGTGTGTACTGCAACGACTCGGAAAGCTATATCGATATTACAACATAGACTCGAAAGCATACATACAGTAATGTGAATAAGATAACATCAAAAAGAACTTGATGAAGATAACAATAGAACCCACGAATCTTATATGCAAAGTCGTGAATGCTATCGATGATTTACTGTTGATGGCTTGAGAAAAGAAAAACAGAAATTTTCGTGTAAAGAACGATACCCATCTTACTATAATAAAGAAAAGACCCCTTTTTGGTGAAGCCTTTTTTTGGTGAAGTTTTTTCACATGACAATAATACCCCCATTAACTAAGTTTTTAGTTAATATTTGTATATTTACATGAATGTCATTGTTTTAAAAATAGATCAAAAAAATTAAAACTTAGATATCTTTAAAAATACACATCGGATTTTGCAAAATTGATATTTCTAAAGCTCTTTAAATTATCTATGTAATGAGTATAAACAAGGATATTAAATTTTTATTTTAAGATTTTTTTTTCCCATTATTATCAAATTTGGTGTTGTTAAAAGAATCCAATTCAAGCATGTGCATCGCACATGTGGCCTTACTAGTAGACATAATGAAAACGAAACTCATGATGATGAGAGAAACGATCGTTAGGAAGAGTTATTTGATGATAACTCTGTTGGAAATAATGAATCCAAATCATCCATAGAATATAGACTAATATTGAAGATTAGTCCAAATAAAATAGATGAAAGTGACAACAAAAAATTAAAGCTAAGCAATATGATGATCTCCCCGCTCTCCGATACCATAATAAATTATGGGTATCGAGACGGATCATCGATTAGACTAAAGAAAATCAAACACAAATGAAGAAAGAAGACAACTAATTAAGTGGTTCGGCACTAACGCCTACATCCACCTACGTAACCCCGTAGGGTGAATTGGATTGATCTCAAAGCTTGTCGGGATAGTTTATATTTTGATGATAAATCCTATTTATAGATTATTGAATGAACAGTAAACCTAGAGTAACAAACTATGTTGACTAGGTAAACTAAACTTATCTAGCTAGAATACTGGATTACATAATCTTGTACATGACTTGGTCTTGTACATATCTTCTTCACACGTCCACTGAATGCACTTAACTGACCACCTCAATCACCTCGGTGGCTAACATATGTACCATATATTCCAACAATAACATTGTAATCTTTTTGTTTTTCTCCTCTCTTCTCTTTTACTATTTTTAAAAGAGTTCTGTAGTTTCTTTCCCTTCTTGATAAATTTATTCTTTATCAAAAGAAAATTAAATAAAAATTACTGATATATGGCATCCTTAGTTTGCATGTTGTCATTGATTTTTTCTTTAGGTAGCTAGAAATTTTGATTTGAAACATAAAAAGAAAAGGTAATAAAAGGACATGTTTCTTCATAATTCCACTAAACAGACTTCATGTTATTCATACCTATAAATTCCAACGTCTTTTGGTTGGTCTTAATTCTTCTTCCATCATATATATATATAAAGCTTTTTTGAGAATGCATCTTTTTCATCTTACACATCTCTAGTATGTATGAGTTCCGAAAGGCTTCGATATATCAACCAAGTTAACCTCAGAAAGTCACTTGTGCAAATTGATATAAAATGAGTTGTCGGGTGGAAACTTGATCAAAATAGTATTCTGAGCAATAGTCATCTTGCAGGACGGACATAATTGGGTTTGTTATAGCAAATGGTCAAGCTAGCACCATCAATCAAGAATTGAAAGTGGAAATGAAATCAAACTTAACAAGCACACACAACACAAGGATTATAATGGTTCGATCAAGATGATTTACATCAATTTTGAAGACGACAAAATTGATTTCAATATGTATCAAACAAGGTTACAAGAGTATAATTCAAACCCCCACTCAAGATCCAGCCTCCACTGCCTCTTCTCCTCTTAGTTACAGTAGTTTTCTTACATTAAAGAGAAGAGAAAAGTATGTGAATCTCCGGATGCCTTTGGGTCACAAACATCTAATAAAATGGCCATTGAGTATGAAATGTTGGTAAATTGAAGTTAATAATCACAAGACTTCTTATATCTTAGATGAGAATTATTAATAACTGCCAACCTTTAAAGCAAAATTTACAAGTATACAACTAATAGTCATATACAGGCTATCAGCCAAACTAGGGCATCAAAGGCAATCCAGAATGAGTCAACAAGGATCTTGGTCATGATCCATAATCTGGGTTCTAAATGCATTATTCTATTCAAATATTTTTAAAACATGGTTCAAATGGACGAGTAAAAAAATTAGTATGGGTGAAATGGACACTAAAAATAGCAAGGGGATGAAACGGATTCATCCCGACTTAAACTTAAAAAATAGCAAAGATGAAACCGATGCATCCTCATGTAAATTAAAATACGAAAAAAGTATTTAAAATGGGTAGGATGAAAACCGTTTTACATCCCCGCTTATTTTTACATTTTTGTCTATTTTAAACAAGATTCAAAATCTAAATGTCTTTTTCACTCAGAATTGTTGATTTTGGTCTTTTTAGCCAATTTTGTGCTTTTTTTTATATTAAAGAGGGAGAAAAATAACAGAAAAAGAAAAATGGTTTCCCAAAGTGTAGTGCTCTTTCAGAAAGTGTAGTGTGTAGATTTCAGATTTTTTTTTCCTTCTGGAAACACCAGGCCAACATTTCGCCAGAGCATACATATTTTGGGAAAAACACCAAGACAACTAGAAGGCGTGAGCATAAACCAGACAGTAAAGGCCACTTTTCAGTGGAGAAACAAGTGACCAGCAGATTCATTTGTGTTGCCGCAGAGAATGCAAATACCATCCAGTGTCATACCCTTTCTCATCACCATATCAGAAGTAATAAGCCTACCATGTAACTTAGCACCAAAAGAAGAAAACAACCTTTGGAGGAAACTAAGAGTTCCAAATAAAAGAATTGAGGGAACTAGTTGGAGCCTACATTCCTTAACCTTCTGTTAAAATCATTGATCCAATTACCTTCTGCTGAAATATGAGCTGCAACACTAGTATATTTATCTTTGCTCCTTCGATTGGGTTTTAGGTTCTTAGTTCAAATTTTTTTATATTTTTGAAACAACTCTTTTTTTTAAGCTAATATCCAAGTACATAGTCCTGAAATGGACCGAAGGTGAGATTCCATTGCAGCGAACTGAAAGCATAGGGTCACTACCATAAATGTTATCCGGCAATGCTCCTTTATTTTGTTCATCAAAATGACAGACAGAGATGAAGTTATGTCGAGGATTTTTCTACACAAGTAAGCAATCTTGCAATTTTAGTACTACTCATACTAGACTTGGTCTTTCTAGCAGACATTGCAACACAGTTAACTACTTTGTTAATAGTAGTTCAATTAACAAAATTAAGAGACGTTATAATACTTAACAAAAAGAGGTAATCTAGCTTTTATATAGTAATTAGATTTTACGCAAAACATTATTAGTTCCACGTAGCTAAACATGGGGTTGTTTTTTCTCCATGTACACCTATTAAAACAACCTTAAGTGTGACTACTATAATATCAGTTACTACATTCGAGAGTCAATACATCCAATGTTCCATTTGGTGTGTTAACCAGCAGATGCATAAGGTTACCAAGATAATTTTTTAAATCAACATAACAGTCAATATCAGATTCGCCAAGAGTACCATTAGGCATATTAACCAGTATTCCATATCATATGAAAAACAAAAATTAGAGGAGGTTAAAAGAAGATGCAAGATTGCAATACCTAGTGCAAGATTGCAATATCACTTTGCAGTTTGATCTCCATGGCTGTCAGTTGTAGCCAGCCTCTTGCAAAGAGTGCATGCAAAAATTCCAGTCAGTTGTAGCCAGCCTCTGCAATACCTAGTGCAAGATTGCAATACCTACTATTAACAAGCCAATGTATTGTAATTGCAAAAAAACAGCAATTTCATGCAGTTACAAGTATAATAGAAAAGGATCCTCTTCAAATGAAGAAAGCATTTCAGCCTCAGATTTCCATTTCATTTGGTCGTTGTTCCATTCCACTTTTCCATACCTGTATATCCATGATGTCACCAAGAGAATTTTCTGAATAAAAAAACAACCATCAAAAACTACAGATTCGCCAAGAGTATCATCAATGAACCGGTCATCTTCCGCTCTTTTAACAATTTTCCTCTTCCTCCTATTGCCGGTACCACCTTCACAATTGTAACAGCTAGATAGAAAATTCTCAATTAGTTAGACAATGCGATGCAATGATTTCTCTGGGGGTCTTAATTTACTATGAAATTTCAATTATCGTAGTTTGAACATATACGCAACCAAAATGAGAAATAACAACAACAGCAACGGTAACAACAGATGAAACTATAAACTTGTTCATTTAGTTATCATGATTTTTGACATAAGCAATCAAAAACAAACAAGAAAACAACATAACAAAACATTAAAGTGAAGATATAAGAATTACTCACAGGTATCATCAGTACTGGTAGCTGGTTGCATACTCCCTGTTACATCAAGGGACCGGTTATCTTCCCCCGATACCTTCTTCCTTCTCCGTTTTAAGCCTCTACACTTTATAGGACCAGT
The DNA here is from genome assembly GCA_023531295.1 of Papaver armeniacum. Taxonomy (NCBI): domain Eukaryota; kingdom Viridiplantae; phylum Streptophyta; class Magnoliopsida; order Ranunculales; family Papaveraceae; genus Papaver; species Papaver armeniacum. The sequence continues at coordinate 175,437 of JAJJWW010012983.1, forward strand.
TGCACTACAACCTGCTGCTTCCCTGTCCCGACTTTTCTTCTTACAATGGTTCTGATAATACTTTGCATAATAACTGTAATGTTTTTCACAATATTTGGTCTTAGGAACAGTATCATTATCAGCAGCAACAGCAGCACCAGGACTTATCCTAAAATTCTTGCATCTCCATCCCAATGAACCATTAGTTTGACAACAACGCTGTTCATCTGGAGGTAGCTTCATCTTCCATCTCCTCCTTCATCTTGGTCCTAACATTGGCAGAACCACCTTCTATAAAATGTATCAGCTGGATTGAAAATTCCTAATTAGTTAGACAGTTGATGCAATGATTCTTACTCTTCCTTTAGGGGACTTTAAATCAATAGAAGAAACTATGAAATTATTCAACCGTTATCTTAATTTAAGCATTTAAGCAGTTGAAGACGAACAATAACAGCATAAATAAATCACTAAATGAAGATATTGCGTAAGAGTTATTCACAGCTGGTATGATTTAGTAGCAGTATGTGGTTGAATTCATTTTAAACATGTAAGCAGACGAATCAAACAGTAAAAACAAACCATAACAAGAATAGATGAAAAAATCACTAAAGTGAAGTTATAAAAAGAATTACTCACAGGGATCAAATAATTGTGGCCCCTAGTTTTGAATTTCTGTTTCATCTTCCTCCTCCGTTACCTTCTTCTTCAATCCCCTAGTTACATCTTCTATAGGACCAGAACCTGCACCTTTACCATCTCTATATCTCTTCCTCCTCCTCTTATTAAGATTCTCATAATACTTTCCACGAGAAATGTAATGCTTTTCACAAAATCTTGTCTTAGAAACAGTGTCAAAATCAACAGCAGCACCATGACCCATCTTAAAATTTGCATCTCCATCACCACCTCTACCTGTTAGACCACAACGCTGTTCATCTGGGAGGCGGCTTCAACTTTTCCATCTCTTTTCTTCTTCTTCTCCCGATATCGCAGAATCAATTTCTATAATTTTATCGGCTGGATTCAAAAAATTCCCAATTAGTTAGACAGTGCAATGATTTGGGGGACTAAATCAACGATGAAACTAAGAAATTTTTTAAATTAGTTACCTTTTAATTAAAACATTGAAGCAATCGAAAGAATAAATAAAAATTAAAGATAAATTGGAGAAATGTAAGTTAGAACATCTAATTTGTAATAGTCTAGAATGTTCTAGACAAGTGAAGAAAAAATGTTGAAAATGAACACTCTAAAAACGTGCTGGAGTTGGCTAAATTAGTGAAGTCATTTGATCAAGTCAGCCAATGTATGTCCCTAGCCTAAATGTTACTACTGGATTGTTCTAGAGAATGGAAGGTCAGTCAAAGTACTGAACGTGAAAAGAATTGTTAGTGGCTAGAGCCAGAGTGTTCCAGAGTGTAATTGTAAGAGTTAGTCAACGAACTGGTCATCTTCCACTCTTTCGACAATTTTCCTCTTTCTCCTAATATTGCCAGTACCACCTTCTACAATTGCAACAGCTGGATACAAAATTCCCAATTAGTTAGACAAATGAATGCAATGATTCCTATGGGGAGTTAACAACTACGAAATTTCCCAATTATCGTAGTTTGAACATATAGCAACCAAAATGAACAATAACAACAACAGCAACCGCAACCGCAGATGCAACAATGAAATTTGTTCAATTAGTTATCCGAATTCTAAACATAGCAAATGAATCCAACAACATAAAAAATCACTAAAATGAAGATATAGGAATTACTCACAGGTATCATCAATTGTAGCCCTAGCTTTTGAATTTCTGTTTCATCATCTTCCTGGTACCTTCTTCCTACTCTGTTCCGAGCCCCTTAGTTTCTTCTATAGGACCTGTACCTGCACCTTCACCACCTCTAAATCTCTTCCTTGTCCTATTATAAAGATTCTCAAAATACTTTGCCTGATAATTGTAATGCTTTTCACAATATCTTGTCTTAGGAACAGTATCATCATCAGCAGCACTATGACCATCCATCCTAAAATCCTTGCATCTCCATCCAGCTCTACCATTAGCTTGACAACAACGCTGTTCGTCTGAGGCAGTTTATGAATTTCTTGTTTCATCATCTTCCTCCGCTACCTTCTTCCTCCCTTCACCTGCACCATCTCTAAATCTCTTCTTCTTCTGATATATCTCTGCATAATACTTGTATAATAACTGTCATGCTTTTCTACAATATCTACTCTAGGAACAGTATCATCATCAGCACCATGACCCATCCTAAAAATTTTTGCATCTCCATCCTCTACCACCGGTTAGACGACAACGCTGTTCATCTGGGAGGCAGCTTCATCTCTTCCATCTCCTTCTTCTTCCCAATATCGGCAGAACCAATTTCCATAATTGTATCGGCTGGATTCAAAATTCCCAATTAGTTAGACAATGCAATGATTAGGGGGACTTAAATCAACAAATGAAACTAGGAAATTCCTCAATTACTTACCTTTAATTGAAACATTTAAGCAAAAACGAAACGAATAGCAATATAAGAAATCACTAAATCAAAGATAAATTGAGAAAATGCATGTAAGAATTACTCACATGTATCATC
>JAJJWW010012984.1:0-15301 GCA_023531295.1 Papaver armeniacum
CATCTTGGTCGTCATTGTGCATCATTCCACCGCAAATCCTGCTCCAACAGTCCACAACATCTCTTCCGCAACTTTCTTTCACTGTTCCTACCCAAGCCATCACCATCAAATCCACCGCCAAAAACTCAAGACCCATAAACAATTTCATCCGGGTCTTGCGACCGCACCTGCACCATCATAAGAAAGACCACAGGCCACTGGTGAGGGCGCAACCATCCATTTCACCGTGCAGCACAACCTACTATAGTCATTGTTTGCAACGCACCGCTCCAGTGCTCTGACTTCAACCAACATCAAACTCGGACCCTCTTCTCGGTTCTTGTAGCTTAAAACCACCCGGTCGCAACAACAACTCCAAATTGCAAATCCTTCTCGGTTCCTCCCGAAGTGAAAAACACCTTCCTTACGACTGAATCCAAGATACTCCTGTGCCGGGCTGTCATTTCACCAAAGACAAACATTGCAATGTCTTCTCTAGACAATACGGCAAATGATCGTTCATTCTTTATCCCATTCTCTTCGAGCCGCAACTACCAGCTCCACCGGTTCGACTTGTGCCAACACTAGCTGCACATTCCATGACTCATTCATCACCAAGTATCCACCGGACCCATTTTCAATCCATCTCTTGAAACAAATGTGCTTAACCCTAACAAAGCAGACCATCAACATTACTTCCCATTCTTCTCTTGTTCCTCACGTAACCCTTAATTCCCTTCTCTACCATCGGAGAAGAGTCACCCATCTCTCATCTCTCAATCTGGTTTCAATAGCAGCCATGATCTTTTCAATTTCATCATATACCATTCTTCATCTAACTTCGGCAATACTGATCTCACATCCGAGTTTTAAATTGCATCAACGGTACCATCGAACTTTCCCGGTTAATCGTTCATCCTCAATTCAAACTTAGCAGATCCCATTCTTCCCCGAGCTTCACCTAACCGAACCTATCATTCTCGCTTCTCCGAGACTTCTTTCTTCCAATCGATATGCTCTCTCAATTCATCACCCATTTGCATCGAACCCTTATCTCTCTCAATCGATCTACCGAGATCAATATCAACATCTCGAATCTCAACGGGCAGAGGCGACGGCTTAGGGTCTTCTTCATTTCGGTTGGAGAATGATTGATAAGAGAAAGAATCCTTTCTCGATTTTTAGATTTAGGTTAAATGGGGCGGGTATGGGTTACGGGTTTATGGGTATGGGTTACGGGTTTATGGGTTATACATCCATTTTACCACTGATAATACACCACATTTGGGATAAGGCTACCTGGGTTTGGCGGCCTTAACTAATCGGGTAACGTTTAGTATTCCTCCCAAAGAGCGCTTAACCAATTATTCGGCTCCGGATAGTATTCCCTCTTGGTGAAATGACAATTTTACCCTTTTACTAAAATATGGTGATTTCTTCTTCTTTTCTCCGTGCGACTCCTGAGTAGCTACAAAACTCAAAACAAGCGTAAAATACATAATTTACAAGAAAAATAGCAAAGAAAGCATAAACTACTATATAGTAAATACGGTGTATTCTACACCTATCAAGAGCTTTGTAAGAGGATTATATCCCCAAAATATTTGCTTCAAATCCTTATGGTTCGCTTATTATTTAGAAAATGACGTGAAAAATATGAGTTAGTGTGAGATTTAGAGTGTAAGAGGATCCATCCTCAAAGAAAATAAAGATAAAACTTTTTATCTGGATTTACGAACGTCATGAAGAAAATTTAATCTATACTTTTTTTATCCTACTTAGCCATGTCATCTTTGTTTACGACAAAATGTTGAAAAAGTCTTAAATCTTTATTATCAATTATCATATTATTTTAAGACAGTTACCCCTCGCATTGGAGATGCTCCGTGTAATAGTGTTTAGTTTGTTACACTTTCTTTACACTTGGTTATGCGTCCTGATTCTATTGGTCTGTGTTATGTGAGGTGTGTGTGTGTCATTGAACTTTATATTCATGCCGACTCTGTCTAAATCTGTAAGAAACTTTATTTTCATTTTATCAAATCTGTTTCAACTGTTATCTTGGTATCAAACTGAGAAAGCTTTTCTTTCTCAAGGTTTCTCGATCCGTCATGGACCTTTTATTTTTACCAGAGATCCTAACCTGATTTGCTGTCACAACTTTTCCTATTTTGTTTCTCTTTTTTAATTTTAAGTTGTTGTTTTTCTCTCTGAGATCTTAATTTTTCAATTCATTTTTCTCTTCAATTTCATTCCATATTAATAGCTCAACATTCAATTTCACAAAATTCATTTCAGCCAATTGCTTAATATCATCTCCTTCATACTTACTAATGATAATTACCTCACCTGGAAATCATTGGTTCTTTCCTTATTTAAAAATTTTCGTATTACTGGCTATCTCGATGGATCTACTAAATGTGATGCTAAATATACATCACGCAATCGTCAGAGCAATGACATTGTCAATCCACCTTATGCGACATGGCAAGATGAGGATTCGCAAATCAATCAATTGATTTATGATTTTGTTCTGCTAAATGTGACTGGAGCTACTTCTGTGGATCTTTATGGACCAGTATTGAAGTTAGATTCTCTCAAGCTTTTGCGACTCACATAATTCAGCTGCATACCAAACTTCAATCAATTAAATTGGGTAATGATTCTATTCAAACCTATTTGAATTTCATTAGGAAAGTTATTGATGTTTTAGCTGTTGCTGGATCTGTTGTTAATGATGCTGAATGTGTTGTTATTACTATATTTGGCCTTACTTCCACTTATGACTCATTTGCTACCTCCATTCGTCTAAAATGTACACCAATATTTTGTGTTGAATTACATAATTTGTTGTCAAGTGAGGAAGCTGTGATTTCTTCTAAGGCCTCTTTATTAGTTTCTGAATCCGAGAACAAAGATTTTTACTCTCAGTCTAGACCTCATTTATCTAATTTCAACTATAGATTCTCTATTCCTATCACGAGAGGTGGTCAAGGTACAAAATCAAAGAGGTGGGAAATCTTATTATTCACCTTCTGAAGGATGTTATTCGAATAGTAGAGGTGGTTATTCTTCTGGAGCCACATCAACACCTTATCCTGGTTCTTTTTCAAATGACAATCCGCCTTGTCAAATATGCAACAAGCTTTGGCCATCTTATCCTAAATGCTCCAATAGACTTAACTTTGCTTATCATAGCAGACAATCTCCTATAATTCATGTTATGCTTGCATCAACAAGTATTTTTGGTGAGAATCCTTGGTATGCTGACATTGGAGCCAATCAGCATGTCTCTGCAGATGCTTATCCATTTGAGAATTATACGTTTTATGATGGTTATGACTTCATTCAAACTGCAAATGGTGAAGGTATGTCCATTTCCGCTGTTGGTAATTCCATTATACATACTCCTACTAGGAAGTTCAATCTACAAAAATTTTACATGTTCCATGAGCATCCACCAAACTTTTATCAGTCTATATGTTTACATCAACCACTGCACCATAACCTCTGTTGGTTATACTATGCATGATCTTCAAATTGGGGAAATTTTGTTGCAGGGACCACACAATATGGCTTTATCTTATCAACTTCAACAAGCCTATTCATGTTCTCCATACTAAAAATATCTCCTCCATCATATGGCATCATAGGTTAGCTCATCCTTCTTTTCAAGTTTTGTAAAAGAGTCTGTAATTATTTGTCTCCGCCAAATGTAATTCAAACACCTCTTTCTCTGTGAGGGTTGTCAGTTAGGCAGGTCACATAAACAACCTTTTTTTGTTTCTTCTATCTTTACTACTAGACCATTAGAATTACATCATATGGATCTTTGGGATCCATCTCTAGTTCCTTTTAATAGTGGTTACTTATATTATGCAAACATAATTGATAACTACACCAAGTTCTGTTGGTTATTTCCTTTATATGTTAAATATGGTTTCAAAATAATTTTCTTAAATTTAAAGATTATATTGGGAATGCTATCTGTCATAAAATTGATACAATCAGAACTGATGGTGGTGACGAGTTTATCAATAGTGAATTGCAATCGACTAGTTTTACTGCTTTACATGGAATTAGGCATGGAGTTACTTGTCCTTACACCTATGAGCAGAATGGTGTTGCTGAGGCTAAACATAGGCATGTTCTTGATATTGGTGGGACATTTCTCATTCAGGAAAACTTACTTGAATGTTTTTGGGTTAATTCTTCATGACTGCCAACTACATTATCAATAGATTGCCTACCAGATCAATTGGTTTTAAAACTCATTTTGAAATGTTTTTTCACATGCTTCTTGATTATTCTTTTCTTAGAAGTTTTGGCTGCTCTTGTTACCTATGGCTTAGACCTTATGCACCTAACAAACTTGATCCCAGAAGTGTATCTTGTATATTTCTTGGTTACAATATCAATTATAAAGGCTATAGGTGCTTAGAACCTGTCAGTGTAGGGTTTATATTTCTCGACATGTGGTTTTTAATGAAGACAGTTTTCCTTATCTATCTCTTGTCTCCAATCCGCAACCCACTTATACTCTTCACACTCAAGATGCTTTTACCTCCGACTCTTCAACATTGACTTCAAACAATTCACCACCCACTTCAGTCAATGTTGATTCTACTTCAGCTGTAACTACATCCCTTACTCTTGAATCTACTTCGTCAGCTGTATCTTCTGAGAATTTACCTGTTCCTTCATTGTCTTCTTCAATAGTTATTTATAATGCTCATTCTATGCAGATAAAAGGATAATCTGGTATTGTTTTACCAAAGGTGTATTTTACTTATCATCATCCTCTTTCCAAAGCTCTAATATGTAAGGATTTACATGTTACTCCCACTTGTTTCTCAACTGCTAATAAGAATACCAAGTGGAAAGTGTCCATGTTTGATGAATATACAACATTGAAAAATAATGGTACTTGGACCTCAATGCCCCTTCCTCCTGGTCATCATGATATTGGGTGCAAATGGGTGTATGAAATTAAGTAGAAAGCTGATGGATCTATTGAGAGGTTCAATTCTAGGCTTGTAGCCAAAGGTTTTCATCAGCAAACTGGTCTTGATTTTAATGAAGCATTCAGCCTCGTTGTTAAGCCAACTACAATCAGACTTATCCTTGTTCTAGATGTTCACTTTAATTGGAAAATCACTCAACTGGATGTGAGCAATGCCTTTCTCCATGGTGACTTGAAATAAGAGGTATACATGACTCATCCACCTGGTGTTGTTGATCCTGATCATCCCGACTATGTTTTCAAGCTTCACAAATCTTTGTATGGCCTCAAACAGGCACCTAGGGGTATATGCCAAATTGCATTTTGTTTTGCTTTCTTTTGGTTTTGTTGCTTCTGATGCTGATATTTATTTTATTTGTGCAAACTCAAGGAAAGTTCATTACTATAGTGCTGCTTTATGTAGATGGTATTCAATTGACAAACAACCCTGCTTCTTTATGTACTAAACTGCTTGATACTCTAACTCAACAGTTTCCTGTTAAGGGTTTATGGGATCTTCATTTCTTCTTAGGGCTTGAAGTAAAGAGAAATTCCACCGGCTTATTCTTGTGTCGAACTAAATATGCTCTTGATTTGCTTGCCAAGTTCAGTATGGTGGGTGCTAAACCTTGTTCTTCTTCATCTCTTTTTTCTCAAAAATTGAGCAGCACAAATGGTGACCCTCTTGATAATCCAACAGAGTACATATCCTTGGTTGGAGAACTACAATACCTTACTTGGACTAGACCTGAGCTAGCTTACTCTGTACATTAGGTCTTTTAGTTTATGCACAACCCTACTTTAATTCATTTTGTGGCATCTAAGAGGATTCTTAGCTATGTGAAGGGCACTCTAGATCATGGATTACTCTTCTCCAAGAGATTACAGGTTCTTCAAGGTTTCACTGGTGCTAATTGGGCAGGTTCACCTGATGACAAAAGATATGTTACATGATACTGCATTTTCTTTGGTAATAGTCCTATTTCTTGGACTTCTAAAAAGCAAGCTGCAGTTGTTAGATCTTACACATAGGCAGAGTACATGGCTCTTGCACACAAGATACAGTTGAACTTGTATGGATTTTTCTATTGCTTCGGGATTTACAGATTTTCATTCCTACACTACCTCACTCGTCTTGTGATAACAACAATGCTTTATCTCTTGCATATGACCCTGTTTTCCACAGCAAGATGAAACATATGGCCTTGGACTTCCATTTTGTTAGAGAATTGGTTTTCCACATCAAGATGAAACATATCGCCTTGGACTTCCATTTTGTTATTGGTGCAAGCTAACATTCTGAAGGTATTTTACATCTCCACTCTTGATTAGATTGCGGATATCCTCACTAAGGGTTCATACGGACTACGTTTCTCGCTTCTTAAAGACAAGTCGTGTGTGTTTGGTGCTCCTCAACTCAAACAACTCAGCTTGCGGGGGGTAATAGTGTATAGTTTGTTACACTTTCTTTACACTTTGTTCTGTGTTATGTTTCTATTGGTCTATGTAGGGGGGTGTGTGAGTTGTGTGTGTAGTCATTGACGGGCTTATAGTCCTTACTACCCATTAAGTTTAACGAAACTTTAGGCGGAAATTTAAAAATTTAATGCCCATGGCGAGTCCATCTCTGAAACAATAAAGCCGGTGGTTTTAGGATTTTCCTTCCAAGAGATAATTCTTTTTTTTTTAAAGTATATATGTTTGTTTTTTTGGCTTGATGAATGATGATATTTCACAATCCCGTTCAAATGATAGTTAAAATTCATATTCATTATTGTGAAATGTAATTAAGAATTTTCTCTAACCCCAATAAATTGTCCACATATGAAATTTAAGTTCTTGAGAAATCCATCACACTAGTAGAAAACTTTATTCGATGCTATTATCTTGTTTAAAAGGCCTACAGGGCAATAACGATGTTGGACTCAATATTTGAACAAAACCCGGTCCGCCCACTTATAATTATGGTATTTAGAATTAAAAAAAGTGGGCGCCCATAAATCCACCGGAGGTACATGGAAGCTTCAGGATTCTGGGACACCCCAGGTATGTTAGTGTGTGAGTTATGTGTGTGTCATTGACCTTTATATTCCTGCTGACTTTGTCTAAATCTGTAAGAAACTTTATTTTCATTTTATCAAATTTGTTTCAACTGCTATCTCTACAAAGCGGTGGTTTTAGGATTTTCCTTCCCTGAGAAATATGATTTTTTTTTTTTTTTAAAGGAAAATATTAGCGTATTTATCTATACCATTCGTACAAGGCTAGCTTCTGTCTTGCGGGAAATATGATTCCTGTGAATGTGATTCCCTTCTCACCATCCAAACACGATTTAGGAATATACGCTTAGGTGGCCCTTATTTAAATGCCAGTCATTGAATAACACCTTCCTTATCATATATCAAGTCGGTTTCGAGCCTTCCTAATGAGTACCTCTCACGCGATCTTTCAAAGAGCGCGGAGAACGTTTCTTTTCTTCATCAGATTTCTCTCCCAAACCTCATCGTTGTTAGGGTTAGGGAAAATTATCCAGCTCTCTCTCCGTCGCTGTAAACAATCCAGGGTTTTCTGAATCAATCAAAGAGATTAATTAGTTACTTTTTGTGAGAACCAGTAAACACACGATGGCTCATAGGTTTCTTAGAGATCTAGAAGCGGATGGCTGGGAACGCTCCGATTTTCCCATTATTTGTGAATCTTGTCTTGGGGATAATCCTTACGTTCGAATGGTAAGATAAAATTCCTAGATTATTCTTTCTTTTATTCGGTTTTTTTAGTGTAGATTCAAAACCCTAACCCCTAATTTCATGAAACCCTTGAAAATTGCTCAGTTTTTTTTTTCTTCTGTAATTAGATTATTTTTTTGTTTAACCTATCGTGTCTGGTTGTGTTATTAGAGCTTGTAGTACTTAGAATTTGATTTGATAATTTGGTTGATTCTATAAACCCTAGTTTCTCAAATCTGAGGCAGACGTTTAATACCTTAGCTCTGAGTCTTATGGCTCTGTTTTGAAACCCTAGAGATGACGAATTTCATATGATATAAACTCAACTATAGAGATGTTCTTCAGTTTGGAAACCGTAGTGTAAAACCACGATACTTGGTTTGCAAATTGTCTGTTTCTTATTGGATTACATGTTTCTATTCCATGTTTATGCTCTTATCTATGGGCAGCCCTGATGATAAGAATATTGCAAGTTCAATGGAAAATCAGTTAGAATAGTGATTAACATTTTATTTGCTTTGATGGTTTGTATTATGCAGACTAAAGCAGATTATGATAAAGAATGCAAGATTTGTACACGGCCGTTCACTGTTTTTCGGTGGAGGCCTGGTCGTGATGCCAGGTTCAAGAAAACCGAGGTGTGCCAGACATGCAGTAAGCTTAAAAATGTGTGTCAGGTGTGTCTTTTGGATTTGGAGTATGGGTTGCCGGTGCAAGTTCGGGATACTGCTCTAGCCATCGATTCAAACGACTCTATCCCAAAGAGTGATGTCAATAGAGAGTATTTTGCTGAGGAGCACGATCGTAGGGTATGATTTGTAGATCCCATCGTCCTCTATTTTTTCTTTTTAATTTTATATAAGTTAAAGCACTCTGTTGAAGTTTGCGGCCTAGGTGTCCATTTAGAATGCAAGGAGCATAGGCATTTTGTATTAGTTTATTGACTATGTTTTTATTTATCCATGTACAGGGTTCTTAGCTAAATTATTTGCTATGTCTATGCTTACCGCAGGCTAGAGCTGGAATTGATTATGAATCTTCTTATGGAAAGGCACGCCCCAATGATACTATTCTGAAGCTACAAAGGACAACTCCATACTACAAGAGAAATCGAGCACATGTTTGTAGTTTCTTTGTTCGAGGCGAATGTACCAGAGGCGCTGAATGTCCCTATAGACATGAAATGCCCATTACTGGAGAATTGTCCCAGCAAAATATAAAAGATCGTTATTATGGGTATGTAATTATCATATATGAGGCCTTAATTTGTTCTCATACTCTACCAGTATAGCAGGGTTTCTTCCCATTGTTTTCCTCCTATTCCTGTCTTTTTCCATGGTGACGACACAAGCTATTATGTGATGCGGATCTCCTTAGAACCATTTACATATTATAACATTTTTACTTTCTGTTTATGTACTCTTGATCTTTTGAGTTCCTTTACCTGAATAATACATAGATTACCAGACTAGTATATGGTCACATACTTATTTATTTAGGTTATTATATATTTTCCACTTAACCATTGAAACAACATATTCTCATACTTGGACAAGCACAGGGTATCAGTTGGATGCATTAACATCATTGATTGCTCATTTCTGTTGATTGTATTGTTTGCAGGGTAATGACCGGTTGCAGCAAAATTGCTGAATAAGGCTGGTGAGATGCCATCGCTTGCTCCCCCGGATGATCAAAGCATCAAAACTTTATACATTGGTGGGCTTGATGCAGAGTCACTGAGCAGGACTTACGAGATAACTTTTATTCTCATGGAGAGATTGAGTCTGTGAGGATGGTACTCCAGCGAGCATGTGCATTTGTAACCTACACGACTAGAGAGGGTGCAGAGAAGGCTGCAGAAGAGCTCTCAAATAAACTGGTCATAAAGGGTTTGAGGCTTAAGCTTTTGTGGGGGAGATCACAGGCGCAGAGGGCAGAGTTAGAGAACCAAGGCAGCGAAGCTGCAAGACAGCAAGCACTAACTCAGGGGGGTTACTACCTAGGGCAGTCATTTCGCAGCAGCAGAATCAAGTCCAACCCCCAGGGGTTCAAGACCAACCTTCAGCACCTATGTCTTATTTCAATATCCCACCTCCACCACAACCCGAGAGAGCTTATTACCCATCTATGGATCCTCCAGAGGATGGGTGCTGTAGTTCCATCCCAGGAAGGCTCAAGCAGCGGTTCAAGTGGATTAATCGATCAAGGCATTCATTACCCTTACCAGCGACCACCAATGCAAGGCCACTACCCATCTTATTATCCACCATATGGGTATATGGCTCCACCCCCACCTTATCAGCAGTACTCTCATCAGCCACTCGGTCCTCAACCACCACCACCTATGGGAGCACAGCCTTATCACCAGCAACCTTCAGAGCCTCAACCCCCATTTCAGCAGCAACCGCCTGGGGCAGCACAGCCTCAACCTCCACATGAGCACAAACCCTCAGATCCACCGTCATCGTCCAGTAACTAGTTTTCTTTTGGGTTGTCCTTGTTATAAAAATTCAGGTCCAAGTGGCATTATTTGTATTTGAAGTTTTGATTATCGCTTCTTCCATTAGCTTTCTTTTATGTATCTGGCTTTTTCGCGCAAAACTGTATCCAGCTTTCGTTCCTTATATTCTTCTGATTTTTAGGAACTGTTTGGTGTAATTGCAACTGCTATAAAATATTGATCGAGATCAAAGAATGGTAAACATGTTTTGATGCGAGCACAGTTTTATTCTTGTCAATTTTGAAGGGTAAACATGGCACTAAGAACACCAAGTAATCGACTCCTTGTATCAAAAGAAAATTGATTTCACAAAGAAATATGATAATGCCATCATCAGGAAGACAACCCTGATTATGAGAGCTTTCATGAAAACTCTCAACACTGAAGGATATGATGGGGTTGTTCTTTTGACTACTGCAGGTAACTGCGGACATGTCAATGGAGGAAGTGGCTGGGCAAACTGCACCTTAGATGCAGAAGCCAAAGCTCTCCATGTTTCCTTGAATTGGACATAAAAACTAAGCATCACTTCTTTTTGTCATCATCAGTGATTGCTATAATCTAGTTACAACTGTTAATGGTTCTCGTCCAAAATCTGCCATGAACTCGGGAGTTCAAAATCTCTTTCAATGCTGTTGTTCTTTACTTTCTAGTTAGAGCTGATGTTCTAGAGTCACAGATTTTCGAACTTTCTCTTCCGAGACTCCGGCTACAACTCAATAATTTTGCTAGCTTAATATAATTGTAAGCGTTTATCAAAAAAAAAAAAAAAAGATGACATTTTTTGGCAGGAGCAGCAAAAGATGACATTTTTTGTAATCTGAATGACATTAACCATCGACTTTTTTATATAACACAACTAACTGAGACACCAAAGTAACCAAACATGAAGATATATTTTTATACAGTTGCTAATTCAGCCATGAAATTCTCTAATTTTCTTAAAGTGATTTTTATGCAGAAACAAAATGAGCCAATGACCAACTGCAATTGCTTCATTACTTGTCAGCTAGTATAGTTCATTTATACAAAGACTTCAACTTAAACTTGGCAGCACCACAATTTCGGTTTACTTCCAATAGGAAGAGGCATGCTTCAGCAGGGGCACGAAGTTCTTAGCACCGGAAGAAACATCCTTAGATCCTCGAACAATCTATGCTGTGAATGTATATTGGCCAGAGGAGCACAAGAGTGAAATATCATCATACAAGTTCCTTACAACCAATGGCCGCACCAGAACAAGACTAGCTTTCTAACTCGAATATAACAATGGAACTTGGGAAAGTTCTTTACTACTTCAATTCCACAGACAACTACATCAAAAATCGCATCTGACATTCCATTCATATATTCATGATTCACAAATTGAAGTACATGGATTCACTCAATACAAACATCAACAAAATAAAACTAAAGCGCCTATACGTATGGTGGAGAAATAAGACTAAATACAGTGTTGTGGAGAGTTCTGCAAAGTCTTGTAGAGTTCCAGTGACAATGTTCTATGTACAACACAACTACCAGTTGAAGCTTTGACAAACAATTACATGAATAACAAGTTGGATTAATCCAGAAGACCTGCAACACAGGTCTTTTCCCAAGCCTTTGATTTCTTTATCCATCTGACCAGTAAGCATCAACCCAAACATCTTGAAATCACATAAAGAGACCAAAACGGATGTCTAAATGTCTCTGGGGTGTTCCCTTCAATAAAGAAATGACTATACCAAGCCAATCCATACCCAAAAACAGGCGCAAACAAAATCAACCACCATTTGAAGAGAATTGCATTGCATTGATTATAAAGAAGATAGAAGTTATCGTACCAATGAAATGCCAACGACGAGTTGAAGCTTTTGAATGTTGACTTACATACAGACTCAAAAATCTTCTAAGCTTCTGTAATTCATTTTGTCTTTTGCCAAAATCTTTAATTCCAAATCTAAGTATCAAAGTAAGATTTCTAATATGGTTGACTCAAATTAAAATCGAACCCATAAATTGTTGTTGAGATTTTGATTGATTTTGGTGAAGGATTAGTGGGTGGGGAAGAATTGAATTGAATTGATTATCAGGTTTGAGGTCTCTTTTGTTGAGTGATGAAGATAACTTGTGAGGAAAAAGAAAGTGAAATAAACCAAAAGGCAGTGGCACATGTTAGATAGGGTGTAGGGTTAGCACTACTAATGGCATTAAACAATTGTGGGGGCATGTTTTTTTTGTTCTCTTTTAGCACCAACTACAGTTTGTACTTCAGTTTGGAATCGGGTCTTGACTTGGACTATTAGGGACCGGTTTTTATTTTATTTTTTATTTTTTGTTGAAGCATGTGTGTATATTAAAAAAACTAGGAGGTAATTACACGAGGGTATCTGGTACCCAAGGAGCCGCTGAGTACAATTTGATTAATGAAACTTGGAATTGTATGCTCCAAATTTTGGTTCTCGGATTCCCTATTTGGCTTCCATGCTTGTTGCATGATTACAAGGCCGTCCGCCGCTTGGTTTCCTTCTCTCGTGGATGTGCTTAATGGCTTTGTGTGGTATCGATTAACACAATGCTTTTTTTTTTTTTTTAATAAACGCCACACTTCCAATTTGGTGTTCAAGAAAATGCCACCGTTTTTCGTAGTTTATAAAATGCCACACTCTTGACTTTTAAGTCACGTTTTTGAGAAACGAGTTATGCGCGTTAGTATCCGTTAGTGCTTACGTGGAATTAAATCAACGACTTAAAATGACGATGAAGCCCTGAATCAGTTAACTGGAACGAGTTAACCAGTAATTGAGCACCGAGTTAACTCGCGACTCGGCGCACGTGAAAAAAACGTGCAATATTTGATAACGGTCGGAACACTTGGAACGAATCTAAGAGAAAAAAATCGACGATCCATATTTTACCCTCATTATAACGGTCATGTAACGGTCATGTTCATCATTTTCAGGGTGTATATATAGTAGTGAAGAACCCAAACTCTTCTTTACTCAATTTCTTTCAGAAGTTCATCACACTAGCTTTTCAATCACACATAAAAATGAGCAAAAGAGTGATAAACTCTTCAAGTAATGCTTGATTCTGCGAGTAGTAGTAGCAAGAGCACCCGACAAAGTTAGGCGAAACAAACTACCCTAGATCTATGTTCAACATGTGAACAAGGAAGTCATGAGTCCAAGGTTTGTCCCTGGATGTATTCTAGATGCAAGCATATACCTTGTAATGGTATAAGACAACTACTAAGATCAAACACAAGAGAAACAGGATGGAGAAATGTTCTTGAAGTGTTCAAATCCTACACTGCACCTACTTTGAATGGTTTGATTACGCCATTGATCCACTCAAATCCAAGATCATCAAGCTACCCTAAAGAGAATTGTTGTTGTGCTTGTGGAGAAGAGCCATTGACAATATCTTCATAATCAATATCATCCCTCTTCATCATTTTTGTCATATATTGAGTGGAGCATTTGGGTCTTTCAATGGGGTGACATTCATCCACGAGTAATGTTCTCTAGTACCACATTCTCCTCCTCGTCTTCACTTTAGCGACCCCTGCATCATTGTTGTTCGGCTGCATCGTCTTGTTGACTTCATCAACCCAAATAATCATGGTTAAAGTTTTCGATCACTTGAATTGGTACATAACGCTAGAACCCACAACACCCTATTGACTAAGGCAAGAATAACCACTGGGAGATTCCACTTCATTTAACAGATCCACAAACAATTTCCTAGATACTCCATTTGAGTTTTCAACCTTTAGTCGAGCTTCCAACCTTGGTGATCTCCCTTACGGTCTTTTGGTGAAGACTTTTCCTTTGAGGCGTTTTTAGCAATCCTCTTATGGGACTTCTTTGAGTCTCATCATTAACAATCTTTGGTTGTTCCATTGCAGCCTCAATGAAGTCATTGTCATTCCCAAATTCAATTTGATATATTCAAATGTAAACATATAAATCCTTTATCATCGTCTTTGCATGCTCCCAAAACTTAAACAAGTCCTCATTACTATCCATAATCTCGAGCAAACATGGTTCTATCATCCAATATAAACTACAAATTTCATTTTAGAAAGGCGCAATTTAACACGCAACATACTGCTCAAATTCCTCGAGGTCAATTTTTTCTCTATCCATGTGAGGAAGAACAAATTTATATTATTGTCCATAACCAACACGCCGATGTCTCTATATGGATAATATGTTTCATCACTTGCATCATAAGTAAACAAATAAAATAAACTTGAAAATCCCCCAATTTCTAAGTACAAACAAAATTTAAACACTAAATCCAACATTTTAAACCTTAATCATACAAAACCCCAAATTTAAGCCCTACTTACATTACATATCAGGATTAAAAATCATAATTAAAAAAAAAACTTCAGAAATTGAACTCATGCTTCGATTCACTATGAACTTTATTGAAACAATCAAACCCTAATTAAAAATTACAGAGAAAATTTTAGGAAAATTAAACCCTAATTAAAAATCAGAAAACAATCAAACCAAACATCAACTCATGCTTCGATTCAAAACCCTAACATACAACAACATCGATTTAAGTAACAAAATGAAAAGAAGAGAAAAAGAAGATGAAAAAAAAAGATGGGTTTCTTTAGAAATTGATAATAACGAAGTTAGGGTTTTAGTAAAACATACATTTGGTTGTTCTTGCCGTTCTTCTTCTTCTTCATCTTGAACTTTACCAAACCCTTTACTGATTCATGACCTAAACCAAATCCCTACGTAGAACCCTAGTTTTCTCTAACCTAAGCTTCTCATTTGGTAAAGAGAGACACGAGAGAATGAAATGAAAATGAGAATGAAAATCCTTGGTGCGGTTTCATTTACGTGAAGGATGTGATAGTAAATTTACACATGCCACACGTGTAGTTATCTTGTTTCGAGATAATCTTGAGCGGAAGTCGATATATAGACAAGGTGTAAGAATCTTGACACAGTCGCCGAACTTTTGACCAATTAGGTGGGTCCAGACGGAAACACTAACGATTGTGGCATTTTATAAACTCGAAAAAACGGTGGCATTTTCTTGAACACCTAATTGGAAGTGTGGAAGTTTGTTAAAAATCCC